>CALYLW010002583.1:0-40322 GCA_944989445.1 Ampullaceana balthica
ATTGTTAATTCTTTGTATAAAACAAATACAATTTTTGTTTTTAAATCAGAAAATCGTTTGTCCAAAAATTAAAAGAATGGTTTACTTTAAATGCAACAACAACTGAACCAATACTTTTGTCTATAGAGTTTTGAGTTGAATATTTTATATAAGAAATACATTTTATTGATAGATCTAAGGCTCTACTTATGTCAAATATTGATATAATACAAAAGGCTCACTTTTAAATGCTTATTATTGTTAACAATAAATATATTCTCTCCAAAAACAAACCATACAATCTTATTTATAGAGACTACAACATGTCAATAACAGACCATACCCTGATTTATTTATGCTATACTATAGAAGGTAAATGTATACTATACATTTTATACTATAGAACTAATGCAGCCGTGCGTAATATCAATTATGTAACAATTAGCTCGTGTTTTATTATTAAGGGAAATTTGGATGTTGTGAGTGTAACTATTGCAGCTGTGAAAAAATAGTTATTGTTTTTTTTAGTTATAGGACGTGATAGATTAGATTGACTCGCTCGTTATACTCTCACATGATTTATGTTTTTACAACTGATACAAAAGTATTTAATAATACATGTACACAACTATGTATTAGACGCTCCTTCTATACCAGGGATGTCCAAAGTCCGGCCCGCGGGCCAAAACCGGCCAGCGAAGCCATTTTAACTGGTCCGCGGCCTCATCTGAAATAATTAATTAACCGACGTATTATTTATGTAAAGATGGTATATTTACTAGAAAAATAGAAATTTTGTAATGTTTCGAGTATGTCAAATGATGGCGAAAATCTGTGATTATTATTTTTAAAAAACAACGTGGAAATTGGTTGTTTTAAAACCCGATGAAGTTAATTGTACTAAAACCTTGACAGCCTACCGTAAAATTTGATGACGTCATTTTAAAAATTATTATTTTTTTTTATTTTTTATTTTTTTTTATTATTATTATTTTTTTTTCGTCGACTCGGAAGTGGAAACGAATAATGCGTCGGTGAACTTAAAAAATTTAAATAGTTTTTTGTATCACAATTTTTGAAACAACATTTTCGGCTTTTGTTATATTCAACACATTTAGCGAATGCAGAAAAAAATTGACTTTTTTTCGATAGCCTGTGATGAAAGCACTGATGCATCTGACACTGCGCAACTTCTTATTTTTTAGAGGAGTTAATGATTACATGTGTGTGAGTGAAGAATTACTTAACCTTCAGAGTCTTAAAGACCAAACAAGGGGACAAGATTTATTTACTCCTGTTTGTTCTGCTGTCAATGACATTAAACTACCTTGGAAAAAAATATATGGAATTATTACTGATGTTGCACCTGCCATGATTGGTGTGCATAGTGGACTTGCAACACTTGTCTGTAACAAGGTAAGTGAGGAGGGTGGCAAAGCTTTTAAACTTCACTGTATCATTCACCAACAAGTTCTTTGTGCCAAACATCTTAGATGTGATCATGTCATTAAGCCAGTAATAAAAGCTATAAACTCTATTCGTTCTAAAGCCATGTTGCACTGCCAGTTTCAGCAGTTTCTTCATGACATCCAGGGAGAATACGGAGATGTTGTGTATCACAATGATATAAGGTGGCTCAGTCGGGGAACAGCACATCAGCGCTTTTACGCACTTAAAAATGTAATTTGGCAATTCATGAAAGATAAGGGACAACCAATGCCAGAATTATCTGATACTGCTTGGCTGCCAGATTTAGCATTTTTAGTTGATATGACAAGACATCTAAACGTACTTAATACAAATCTTCAAGGTCAAAATGCAGTGGTAAGCCAATTATATTCACATATCAAGGCCTTTGGGAACAAGCTGCAACTTTTTCAAAGGCAACTGTTTCAAATGCAGCCTAATACCAGCCATTTCCCCTCACTACAGGAAATCATGAAAATTTTCCCAGAAAGAATCTTCAATGAGCAAATGCAGAGGTATGTTGCAGATATCATATCCCTGACTGATGAATTTCAAAGACGCTTTTAGGACTTAGCAACTATTGAAAAGGACATCATGTTATTTTCTTCACCTTTCTCTGCTGACCCTGATAATGCTCCAGGCAATCTGCAGCTGGAACTCATTGAATTGCGAAGTGATAATGAAATTCGAAGCAGACAGCAACAGCTTTCTCTCAACGACTTTTACCGACAGCTGGATAAAGAGAGATTCAAAGAGATTCGAACATTTGCTAAAAAATATGCTCAGCTTGTTTGGCTCGACATACTTGTGTGAGCAGACACTTTCATTTATGACTTTTAATAAGAACCGTGTGAGGACAAGAATAAGTGACTCTCACCTGCGTGATATCATAAGTATCAAAACCAGTGGCATTGAGCCTGACCTCAACTATTTACTGCATTCAAGATCTCAGTTTCACCCTTCACATTCAAATTTTGCTATAAAAACTTCTCAACTTACGTCATTTTTAGATAATTTTAATCCGGCCCGCGAGGGTCTTTATTTCAAGGAATTTGGCCCGCCATGTAAAAATTTTGGACACCCCTGTTCTATACAGAAGATTATTGCGTCCTTTAAAATGTTTGATAATATCTTTTCAATCCATCTTTTCCTTCCGGACAGTCTTAAGTCTAAACAAACGCATGTACTACTAAAGTAAATAAATCTCCCACCTGAAAATTTTTTTGCAATTTTTTTTATCACTAATCTTTTGCTACACTCATCGATTGCAGTTATCAGTGCATTTGTTATATAGACATATTGTATATATAAATATATATATGTATATATATATATATATAATATATATATATATATATATATATATATATATATATATATATATATATATATATATATATATATAATATATATATATATATATATATATAATTTTATATGCAATTTATTGTTTTTAACCAGAACGGTTTAAATTTAAATAAAGATATATTTTAAAAAAAGATTAAAATAACACGCTTTTATTTTCATATAGAAAGTGCACTAAAACGAAGAAGATAAAACAATTCTATGATAACAGGTGAAATCTGTGAACTTATCCACTGCACATAAAAGCGTGGGGCGCTCATCACAACTCTCTATCATGTACAAGGCTGCGAAACAATATTCATACAAATTTGTATTTATGTTTCGCAGCCTTGTACATGATAGAGAGAAACTTTTAATGTTTGTTAATATTGATACAAATTTGTATTTATAACAAACATTAAAAGTTTCACAACTTTGATCATATAGATGCTACTGCCATATTTATTAGAAATTTTTATCAATATGCAAAATAATAGTTACAAACAGAAATGAGTTGTGTAAATCTGAGAGATCTCAAAATTTGAGCGCCCCACGCTTTTGTGTGCAGTGAATAGGTTCACACATTTACATGTTATACCAGAAACTTTTTATTTTCTTCTTTTTAGTGCACTTTCTATATGTAAATTAAAGCCTGTTTTAAAAAATCTTTTTTTAAATATATTTTTATTTTCTTCTTTTTAGTGAACTTTCTATATGTAAATAAAAGCGTTACCTTTTTAAAAAAAGAATTTTTTTAAAAGTATTCTATTTTAAAGATGTGGGTGTGAGAAGGGGCATATTTGATAAAGGGAATGTTTGAATAATCAAAACTTCAGTTGTTCTTCTTGTATTATCATGTCAATTTAGATTTAGTTTCGTATTACTGAGCTGTTGAACACCTGGAATGTGGTAATTCATAACACAACGTTGCGCCATGGTGTCTGAAACAGAGAAACGCATAGCGCGCACCAAGAAATAGCCCAAACTCTACAAAGGAGTGCAACAGAAACAGCCCGAACTCTACAATCGAGCACACCAAAAACAGCATGATCATTACAAAGGAATGCATCAGAAACAGCCTGATCTCTACAAAGAAGAGCACCAGAAACAGCCCAAACTCTATAAAGGAGTTCATTAGGAAACATCCTGAACTCTACCAAGGAGCGCACACGAAACAGCCTGTACTCTACAAAGGAGAACACCAGAAACAGTCTGAACTCTACCAAGGAGAACACCAGAAACAGCCTGTACTCTACAAAGGAGAGCACCAGAAACAGCCTGAACTCTGCAAAGGGGAGCACAAGAAACAGCCCGAACTCTACAAAGAAGCGCACAGAAACAGCTTGAGCTCTACAAAGGAGAGCACTAGAAACAGTTCGAACTCTAAAAAGGAGATCAGCAGAAACAGCCCGAACTGTACAAAGGAGAGAACCAGAAACAGCTCGAACTCTACAAAGGAGCGCTCCAGAAATATCCTGAACTCTACAAAGGAGCGAACCAGAAACAGCCTGAACTCTACAAAGGAGATCAGCAGAATTAGCATGAACTGTGCAAAGGAGAGCACCAAAAACAGCCTGAACTCTACAACGGATGCCCACAACTCATCTCATCTCGTGACCAGTGACCCGTGCCCACTCACACCTACACATCCACGGTATCAGACCGTGACAGTGTTTGTTATTCAATTGTTACTTTTGTTATATTTCTCAGAGAGTACAATAATGAAATATTAGATGCATTCGAAACTAAAAGTTATATTTTTTAATAATAATTGTATTGAAATATACCCTGGCAATAAATATATTTTTAAACTAAAATTGAAGAAATAATCATATTTTTAGGGAGAATGCGTTATATTTACGAATTAACGTATTTATTTTTGACGTTGATTAAAATTGTTTTTCTTGTCAGTGTCGCACTATAAATCACCGATGCTGATGTATTTAATGCGACTTTGTGTTGACAAAACTTTAAAAAAACGGAAATGTGAAAATCTAAATTTAATTTTTATAAAATCCTTAAAAACGTATTTTAATCAATGAGACATAACGTTCATAACTTGTATTTTAAAATTCTGTTATAGCACGTAGATAAAAAAAATACGCATTGAATTATGAATTTTAAAAAAAATTAAATTTAAAATTGCTATTTATTTTACAAATTTAAAATTATGAAATTAATTTAACGACTATAAGTTATATGTAGATTATGTATTATTGTTAAAGTGACAAGTTTATAGCTTGCTGTTCTTTTTATCCAAGTGGAACACCACTTGACTTCGATCCCTATAATTAGGGATACAATGTCAATGAATCGCTAACATTCCCCTATCCCCTTGTCCTTAGTTCAAACTATTTATAAATAATAGAACGTTTATACAATAAGCACATTTATGGACAAAAAATTTAAAATAGCGTATTAACCTTGTCTTTGTTGTTGACATAATTTCTGATAATTTTAGGATACTATCGTGGTGAAAATCATATTTAAGTTCTTTTAACATTTGCTATATAAATATTATTTTTTAAATTTTCATTTAGCTGTCTACTACTTAAAATGTTATGTTTAAAAGCTTGTTTGTAATTTCTTTATTAAAGTTTTTTTCTTGAGATAAAAAACATATGTATAGTAATGGATAATGTATAGTAAAATACTTGAATATAAAGATTTGAATAGTAAATATAGCTTTACGATACAATTTCTATACCCAAAGAGAACTAACTTCAAACACATGATATTATTTTTAATTTTTTAATTTCTAGCTTTAATTTCTTTTTAAAATAAACTAAAGAACCGTATGCAGGTGTCTTTCTATCTCTACTATATTTCTGCTACTGACAAGGCGTCTTGGCCCTTGCAGTGTTTGTTTTTCGAGTCTTTCTGAGGTTTTTATCATATTATAAATTAGACGAAACGTTATTTCTCTGGCTCTAGGTTTTATTTCTTAATAGTGTTAGATTTTGATAGTGTTATCCAGGTATGTTGTATTAAATCGTCGCAACCACTTGGTTAGCTAAAATAAGGACTTTCTTTCGTTCTCTCAAGTAATTGTAATTTTTTTGTTTGATTTATTAAATAAAATATCATTAATTTTGTATTGGGCGTAATGAATGCTAGGTTATTAAACAACCCGTAAAAATAAAGTTTTTGGCTATATATCATTTACATATGATACATAACTTCAATATAATAACACCGCGCGACAGACCGTGACATACCCCTGTGACATCGAGGGCGGAAGTGAAACTCCAGTGACCCGAAGAGGTAAACTATAGCAGCTGGCTACACATCTATATATATATAAATCAAAGTATGTCTGTGTGTGTGTGTGTGTGCATGTCCTTTATAGCTGACTAAACTATTCATCCGATCGTCATGAAATTTTTGGAGACTGTTGAGTACCCACCTGGGATGGTAACTGGCTACTTTTTTTTCTAAATTTTACACCCATGGAGCACCGGGGGCCCATAATGTCATTTTTTGCTTATATGAGCTATATAAAAAATAGTTTACGCGCTAGCTACTGGGTAAATTGTTGGATCTTAACCAAACTTTGTATCTAACAACTTGATAGTCAATAATAAAATGCTATAGGCACTGAGCTCCTAATAGTCATTACTTTGGGGCTGGGGGCCCAAAAAGTCACATTTCTTAAACGTTTAAGATTTTATTCACCATTCAGTTATTACCAATCTTGACAAATTATGACACATGTCTCCATTATTGTACAAATTGAAATGAATAGGTGTTTTGAAATTTATATCTTGCACTGAATGGGCCCTGGGGCCCTTAGTGTCTTTTTTTTGCTTATATAAGCTATATAAAAATCAGTTTATGCGATAGCTATTGAGTAAAATAATGGATCTTAACCAAAATTTGAATACAAAAACTTGGTAGTCCATATTAAAACACTATAGTCCACAGAACTCAAAGTGTCCATTCCTTCGGGGCTGGGGGCCCCAAATGTCTTTTCTTCGTATATGTTTAAGATATTTTTCCACTTTCAATTTTTCACGATCTTGAGGAATATATTTTTGAGGACACTGAATTAAAATGACCAGGTTTTTGAAATTAACATCTTTCCCCGAATGGGCCCAGGGGCCCCTAAATGTCGTTTTTTCTTAAATTAGCTGTATAAAAGTTAGTATTAGCGTCAAATACTGAGAAAATTAATTATCTTGACCTATTTTAGTATATGCAAACTCAAGGGTCTATATTTTATTACCACAGGGCACTGAACACCTAATTTTCAATCCCTCGGGGCAGGGGGCCCAACATTTTGTAAATGTTTAATATTTTATCGTCCATTCAATTTTTAACAATATTGAGAAATATAATAAATTTATGTATTTTGAAATTTATTCAAATGAACTTGTGTTTCGCACTTTATTTCTTGCAATAATTGGGCCCTGGGGCCCTTAATGTCCTTTTTTGCTTATACGAGCTTTATAAAAATTAGTTTATGCGTTAGCTACTGAGTAAATGATTGGAACTAAAGCAAACTTTGTATTAAAAAACTTGGTAGCCCATATTAAAATACTTAAGGTTTCTTAACTTATCATGTCAATTCCATCGGGGCCGGGGGCCCCAAATGTCTTTTGCATATATGTTTAAGATATTTTTTTTTGCCATTTACTTTTTAACGATCTTAATAAATATGTTCCCGATGAAACTGAATTAAAATGAAAAGGTTTTTGAAATTGACAACACGCACCAAATAGGTCCGGGCCCTCTTTATGTCGTTTTATTTAACTATATCTATCTATATATATATAAATCAAATTATGTCTGTGTGTGTGTGTGTGTGTGTGTGTGTGTGTGTGCGTGTCCTTTATAGCTGATTAAACCATTCATCCGATCGTCATAAAATTTTCGGAGACTGTTAAGTACCTACCTGGGATTGTAACTGGCAAATTTGTTTTCTAAATTTAACACTCATGGGGCACCGGGGGTCCATAATGTCATTTTTTGCTTATATGAGATATATAAAAATAATTTAAGCACTAGCTACTGTGCAAATTTTTGGATCTTAACCAAACTTTGTATATGACAACTTGATAGCCAATATTAATATACTATAGTGCACTGAACTGCAAATAGTCATTCCTTTGGGGCTGGGGGCCCAAAAATACGCATTTCTTAAACGTTTAAGATTTTATTCACCATTCAGTGATTAACAATCTTGACAAATAATGAAACATGTATCCATTATTATACAAATTGAAATGAACAGGGGTTTTGAACTTTATATCTTGCACTGAATGGGCCCCGGGGCCCTTAATGTCTTTTTTGCTTATATAAGATATATAAAAATTAGTTTATGCGTTAGCTACTGAGTAAATGAATGGATCTAAACCAAAATTTGAATACAGAAACTTGGTAGCCCATATTAAAATACTATAGGGCACATAACTTCAAATGTCCATTCCATCGGGGCCGGGGGCCCCCAATGTCTTTTCTTCGTATATGTTAAATGTATTTTCTCCCATTCAATTTTTCACGATCTTGAGGAATATATCTATGAGGAAACTTAATTAAATGAAAAGGTTTTTGAAATTTAAATCTATCACCAAATGGGCCCAGGGGCCCTAAATGTCTTTTTTTCTTATATCTATCTTTATATACAAAAATCAAAGTATGTCTCTGTGTGTGTGTGTGTGCTTGTCCTTTATAGCTGACTAAACCATTCACCCGATCGTCATGAAACTTTTCGAGACTGTTGAGTATGCTCCCGGGATGGTAACTGGCTACTTTTTTTAAAATTTAACACTCATGGGGCGCCGGGGACCTATAATGTTATATTTTGCTTATACGGGATATATAAAAATTAGTTTAAGCGTTATCTACTGAGTAAATGAATAGATCTTAACCAAACTTTGTATACAAAAACTTGGTAGCCCATATTATAATACTATAGGGCAATTGACTCCTAATGGCCACTCCTTCGGGGCTGGGGGCTTAAAATACCTTTTTACTTTAACTTTTAAGATTTTATTCCTCAATTTAATTATTAAAAAACTTGACAAATAATGGTAAATGTATCCACTATTATCCATATTGAAATGGACAGGCTTCTGAACTTCATAGCTTGCCCTAAATGGGCCCCGGGCCCTTAATTTCGTTTTTTGCTGTTATGAGCTATATAAATATTAGTTAATGCGTTAGCTACTCAGTAAATGAATAGATCCTCACCAAACTTTGTATACAAAAACTTGGTAGCCCTATATTAAAATACTATAGGGCACTGAACTTCTAATGTCAATATCTTCGGGGACGGGTGCCCCAAATGTCTTTTTTTCGTATATGTTTAAGATATTTTTCCTATTCAATTTTTTAAGATCTTGAGAAATATATCCACAATAAAACTGAATTAAAATGAACAGGATTTTGAAGTTGACCTCTTGCACTGAATGGGCCGGGGGCCCCTTAATGTCATTTTCCCCCAATATTAGCTATATAAAAAGTAGTTTAAGCGTTAGATAATAAGAAAATAACTGGATTTTGACAAAACTTAGTATATAAAAACTTATGAGCCAATATTACTATAGTCCACTGAACTCCTAATGTCCATTCCCTCGGAGCTGGGGGCCCCAAATGTATTTTTACTGAAATTTAATAATTGTATTCCCTATTAAATTTTACACGATATTGAGGAATATAGCTTGAGTACAATGGCGATAAAAAAACTATATTATCACTCATTTTGGGGCCGGGGCCCTTAATATCGTTCCTTCTTTTGTACGCTATTTAATTATTAATTTATTTATCTGTTTGCTATGAAACTTGGAATTTTTTCCACTCTTCCGCGGAGCATTCTGCATATTTTTTTTTAAACATAACACTCATTGGTATCTTTAAATTTATTCATTTTTACTGAGATCGTTGCAACGCACGACGGGTCTGCTAGTGCTATATAAAGATAAACTTAAAAAATCATGAATTTAATTACACGCTTTTATTTAAGTCACACTGTTTGTATGTTGTATCCATCCTTCAAATCTTGAAACGTAAAAGTAAACCTTTTCTGATGGTCCTAGAGATTTCAAAATTTTACCACATATAGATCTTGGATGACAATAAATTGTATTAAAATTTCAAATTGATCGAATGTACCGTATTTAAATTATTGCATTTTAGTTTATCTCTGTTGACAGAGCTAAAACATGAAGAGAAAGTCTAAAAAGTCATTCATTAATTTTTTACTACATATCCCCATGTTGTCAAAGGGGTATTTTCTGGCCTTAGGTGGTATATTCTGGCCTAGGCGAGTTTAACCCCGGGGGTATATTCTGGCCTATGCCAGATTTACCCGGGTATAATCTGGTCAGGGGTATAATCTGGCCTGCTACACCAGCTTACAAATGAATTTCCAGGGACAAGGGACTTTCACTTTCTGCGTGACTCGTTATGCAAAAAAATGTGCTCCTTATGCGAATTACTCTTTATGAGAGGTTGGGCTATATATAATCTAAATGGAAAGAGACACTACTCTTGTTGGGGATAATGAAACCACCGTAGCCTAAGATATCCGCTTAACATTTGGAGGCTGTCCATTAATTGGTGTCAATTGGTTTAACATTTATTGACGTTCTAACATATTTTAATAGCAAAACCTATATATGTTATATATATTAAACACTTAGGATAATTTCCATAAATAACGTACTATTAACAAGAAACATGGCAAGTAAGTGTTCAATTGTTTAATCATAGTTAGGGTCAGTGCTTTTTTTGTAACGGCACGCACCGATTCTAGGTACCGGCACCTTTTTCAATGTGGGAAAAAATTATTACTTTTCTTGTATTTTAAAGTTTATTATTATTGGTTAATTATAAAATAAAATTGTTTTAGACATTTAGTATCTTTGCAGTTGTGATTTAGCTTGCATCGATGTGCGAAATGGTAGTTAAAATTTAGGCAATCCGTCACTGAGTACCGGCACCTATTTTTTTAACAAAAAAAGCACTGGTTAGGGTTTAAAAAATGTAAATTGATATATATGTATCATCGTAATTGAACAAAAAAGATATAACAAGAGTTGAGAAATATAGAACTTATTTCTCAGTTATAAGCGAAGGATTATGATATGATTATGAGTATGATGTGTAGTTATGCCTTCTGTCAGTGTGAGTTTAACAACTGATGTAACAGTATGATATGTAGTTATGCATTCTGTTAGTGTGAGTTTAACAACTGCTGTAACAGTATGATATGTAGTTATGCCTTCTGTTAGTGTGAGTTTAATAGCTGCTGTAACAGTATGATATGTAGTTATGCCTTCTGTTAGTGTGAGTTTAATAGCTGCTGTAACAGTATGATATGTAGTTATGCCTTCTGTTAGTGTGAGTTTAATAGCTGCTGTAACAGTATGATATGTAGTTATGCCTTCTGTTAGTGTGAGTTTAATAGCTGCTGTAACAGTATGATATGTAGTTATGCCTTCTGTTAGTGTGAGTTTAATAGCTGCTGTAACAGTATGATATGTAGTTATGAATTCTGTCAGTGTGAGTTTAATAACTGCTGTAAAGAAATGTCTGGAAACCTTGTTTAAAAGGCCTTAAATAAATTGAAGAAATTTCTTAAAAGACTTATTTTGGGAATAAAATCTCCGAAAGGACAAGAATAGTGTATTTAAAATTATGATTTATGTGAGAAAAAATCATTTCAATGACAGACTGTTTGTATTTACCTAACTATCTTAAAAAACTCGGATAAATCACTAGTGTGTCTTTTAATTGATGCAGTCTACGTAAGCTGTCAATTCTTGTTAGTGTTGCTTTTTAATAGTTGCTTTTGTGAAATTTCTTAGAAAATAAAACAATGAAATGTTCAACATGAAATGTTCTAACAATTTAGCCTTTTCAAATAACGATATACAAATAGACACATGCAATAAAATATCCTTTAACTATGAAAATGGAGAAATAAGCATATTATGGAGAGAACACACTATAATTACACATTAATTGAATTATTTTGGACTTGCATTGATATTGTGTTTCCCGTAAATGACGCACTACAAAGCACAGGTGCTGATGTATTTATCATGGGTTTGTGTTAACAAAACAGAAAAAAAGTAAAATTATCGTGAAAATCTTAATTTACATTTAAAATGTCCATCAAAAATATTATTATAAATAAAAAAGACAAGAGCATAAATATTTTATGTTTTATAAATCTGTCTTTGAAATTAAATAGACAATTTGCATTGTTATATAAACTTTTAAAAAAATGATCAATTTAAAAAATCCAATTTATTTTAAAAAATAATAAAACCATGAAATTTATTTAATGACTAGAATACATGGGTCTTTTTACGTTTAAGTCATCGACCCATCTTTATTCCATTCGGCGTGTTCTATTTTATACAAGTGACATTCCACTTGACATCGATCCCTATCATTAGGGATACATTATTGAATGAATTGATTCATCGGCATCCTTCCGTCTCTCGAGACGATTATGCATCACCGTTATGTTGGGTTGCATTTCGTCGTGTGGCTGAGCAGTGCTATCCTTGAGTCTCTTGCAAATGAGTTCTGTGCTTCCAAATGTTGTGTCCTTTCTCCTAGCTCTTCTGTATGTAGCCTCTTTCATCCTGCGTTCCTCGACTACTATGACGCCCTCTTTGACAAATGTGTGCCACGTAGATCTGTCTTCTGCTTTGCATTCCCAGTCACTTGTGTTTTTCTGGCTGCTTTTATGTCTCTCTGGCAGACATTTTTAAATCGGAGACGTGGGCCACCATTCCTTTAACCTAGTCTTCCATTTTTTAAAGATTATTTACAAATAAATGAACGTTTATACAATAAGTAAATTAATTGGAGAAAACAAAATTGCGTATTTACATTGTCTATGTTGTTTATATTGTTGTACAATTTCTGCTCATCGCAGGATTCTCTCATGATGATAACAATATTGATGTTAACAAAATGTGTTACTGCTCTTGCATTCATCTTATATTTAATTTAACTTTATAAATAATTTACTTCTCTCCAAGTTCTTAATTCTCTTGTTTGAAATCTTTGTCATCTTTAAAAACTTCCATAATTTCTTTACAATCCATCTTTTCCATTAGGAAAGTCTAAACAATCACGTGTACTATTACAGATAAATAAATCTCCCACATAACAAAAATTTGCAGTTGTTTTCATCACTTTTTTTACACGCATCGAATACAGTTACTAGTGCATTTTTCTATATAAAAAAATAATTTTATGCAATTTTAAGAGCCTGCCAGGTTTAATTATAAAAAAATCCAAAAAATTTTATAGTCCGACAGCCAAATGATATATCGTATTTTCTTGTCCTTTAAAGCCTATTTTTGGGGGGACAAAAGCTAGGGTAAAGGTTTGTCGGCTTACGAGCGGGTCATAGGGGATTTCTGCAGGCACATTGAATATTGGTGTTGTTTTTGTAGATCGTCAAGGTCATTGTCTACATAAAATACCAAAGTAAAAAATAACCCACATCCCGTGATGATTTCGAGCTGAAATTGTGCACATAGACTTGTGTCACCTAACGATGCATTGTTTCAAAATTTCAGATTGATCGAATGCACCGTAATTAAATTAATGCATTTTTAGTTTATCTCTATGTAAATCTTTGTAGCGTCTGCTATAGGTGACGTCCACGTGTTACTGGAATTCACTCCTGCCATCGATGACCATGTCCCCCCACCCCCCGATTTACAGCAAATGTAGATCAATCACGTTCAGTCTGTAAATGTTTGTCGCGCGGTGTGTATTATATTGAACAGATTCAATACTCTTAGTTATGTCTCATATATAAGGTATTTATAGTTTAAACAAATGTTTTTACGGGTTGTTTAATGTTCATTTATTCACTTTAAAATGAGTACAGATAGCGTCCACAGACGATGTCGATCGGTTAAAAAGTGACGCAGATTTCACAGGCCACGGTTATAAGGGTTCCACGCCTTTGATTCCATTAGTAGGGTTAGGGTACCCATTGGTTAAAAAGTGACGCAGCTTTCACAGGCCACGGTTATAAGGGTTCCACGCCTTTGATTCCATTAGTAGGGTTAGGGTACCCATTCGGAGCTGTTAGGACACCTTGACACACTTGGCACTGTGAACAGATACTTGACTTCACATGGATTCGAACCCGTGATCATCGTTACGCAAGACGAGCACCCATGCCACTCGACTGCCGTGTTACGTTAATTTTGTTTCACCTTATCAGCGTTTCAAATAAACAACAAAAAAAAACAAAAAAAAAGCTACCTTTATGGTTAGTTTTGAAGAAAAGTGTTGTTAATATTGAAAGCTGTTTCAGTTCCATGTTATATGGTAAACAATAGGAATGATACAAATGAAATGATATTTTATCTAACCACCTATAAAAATGAATATTTGTTAACAAACAACAGTTCCGTTGCAATTTAAAGCTCTCAACCCATCTACAAATGTACGAGAATTAATTAAAAGAATGTTCATTATAATACGCAGCGCCAGACCATCCAGAAATACAAAATTGCAGTTGTGTCGTAAACCATGTTTAATATAATGCGCACCGATCAGGAATAGGTTTATAAAAAGAGCTGTCAATAAAATACGCACTTATTGCGCGACAGAAAGGTTGTTCAATATAATACGCACCGCGACGCTCTATCTCAAAAAATAGCATGATACATAGGAATAAATAAAATACTCTAAAAAATCAATAATTTAATTACGGTACATGCGATCGATCTGAAATTTTGATACATTGTTTTTATCATCGGTACGAAACTGCCTGCAAAATTTCAGCTCGCTATCTTGCGAGCAAGTGGGATAAAAATCGATCAAAAGTTTTGGCGACAAGCAAGCAAGGTCGGTCGGTCGGTCGGCCGCAGACACCACGAGTTAATATAAAGGATTTAAAAAGTAGACAAAGTAAAGCTTACAATAAAAAAAACATAATAAATGGCTTGACTTCTCCCTACAACATTATATGTCTTAATAACATGGAATATTCATTAAAAAGAATAACGTATTATATGTGCTATGTAAAACATAAATAATACAAACAACAAATAGATTAATACAAACTGACATTCCCATTCATCAATAACTTAAACAATTGAATTTCTAATTTCAGAAATTTATTAGGAATCCTTACAAATTATAATAATTACTATAGACTAAAAAGTAAATTGAGAAAAACATTAGACCAAACGTTAACAACTGCGTTAACAATGATTGTAAGAAAATATCAATCAATTTTGTCAAGCTTAAAAAAACATGATAAATGCTTCATCAACATCAACGAATCCTAAATTAAACAGATTTTGTCTAGTTGTGTAAATATGAGACGTGGTTATTATGCAATTGTTGTTTTATTCTGAAAAATTGCTTTAAAAATATGGAAAATCTATAAAAAGACTTAACTAAGGACACGAACTTCTTATCATTATATTCGTTGCATTAATTTATTTGCATTTTGTTATTAATCCATGACGAGACAATTGACCAATATATAAATAATAAAATATTCACTGACAAACAGTCAACATTCAATACGAATTCAAGATTGTGACAAAGGTCACATGCCTCTGAGGTAAGTCAAGGCTTTGATGCGTGTGTATGTTTGTAATAGCTGGCAATAGTTTAGTTTATGTTTTATTTACCCATCCCAAGATTAACTGTAATAGTTTAGTTTATGTTTTATTTACCCATTGCAAGATTAGCTAGTATTAGTTTCGTTTTTGTTTTATTTACCCATCCAAGATTAGCTCGTAATAGTTTAGTTTATGTTTTATTTACCCATCCAAGATTAGCTAGTAATCGTTTCGTTTTTGTTTTAATTACCCCTTCAGGTTTAGCTAATAATCGTTTAGTTTATGTTTTATTTACCCATCCTATGATGTGCATTTCTAAAATTTCTGTTAAAAATAACATTCAAGACTCCCAACGTTGAGTAATGGGGTGTGTGATGTTTTAACGATTTTTACCCAGAGACTTTTTCTTTGAGGAGCAAGAACTAATGAATGAAACCCTCGTGAAACCTTCAACCCGTCAGGGTGTTGTTACGTCCATCTTACCAGTTCATCAATGTTCAGCTTTTATAAGTCACCTAAAGGCGTCTGTAGAAGGCCATCAAACCCCTAACCACGCCCCCTCCTCCAGCCGATCCCATGTAACCGGAAAATAGTTATTCCATGCGGTCTCACAGTCCTTAATAAAGTTGCCAACATTCTCCTGCCCCACCCTTTATTAAACTTTCCCATTACTCTCCCCAGCACGTGTCCTTTGGTGGTCGCCTAGTCTAGCCCTCGTACCATGTCATAATAGTGTGACATGTGCCAGCTAACGTCCAGTCCCTAATACCGGGGTTGATATGACCAGCTAACGTCCAGTCCTAGTACCTGGGTTAATATGTCCAGCTAACGTCCAGTCCCTAGTACCGGGGTTAATATGTCCAGCTAACGTCCAGTCCCTAGTACCGGGGTTGATATGACCAGCTAACGTCCAGTCCTAGTACCTGGGTTAATATGTCCAGCTAACGTCCAGCCCCTAGTACCGGGGTTAATATGTCCAGCTAACGTCCAGTCCCTAGTACCGGGGTTGATATGTCCAGCTAACATCCAGTCCCTAGTACCGGGGTTAATATGTCCAGCTAACGTCCAGTCCCTAGTACCGGGGTTGATATGTCCAGCTAACGTCCAGTCCCTAGTACCGGGGTTAATATGTCCAGCTAACGTCCAGTCCCTAGTACCGGGGTTAATATGTCCAGCTAACGTCCAGTCCCTAGTACCGGGGTTGATATGTCCAGCTAACGTCCAGTCCCTAGTACCGGGGTTAATATGTCCAGCTAACGTCCAGTCCCTAGTACCGGGGTTGATATGTCCAGCTAACGTCCAGTCCCTAGTACCGGGGTTGATATGTCCAGCTAACGTCCAGTCCCTAGTACCGGGGTTGATATGTCCAGCTAACGTCCAGTCCCTAGTACCGGGGTTGATATGTCCAGCTAACGTCCAGTCCCTAGTACCGGGGTTAATATGTCCAGCTAACGTCCAGTCCCTAGTACCGGGGTTGATTTGTCCAGCTAACGTCCAGTCCCTAGTACCGGGGTTAATATGTCCAGCTAACGTCCAGTCCCTAGTACCGGGGTTGATATGTCCAGCTATCGTGCAGTCCCTAGTACCGGGGTTAATATGTCCAGCTAACGTCCAGTCCCTAGTACCGGGGTTGATATGTCCAGCAAATGGGTAGGAGAATGATAGATGTTTATAGACATTATATCCCTAATTGTAGGGATCGAAGGTAAGTGGCATGCCACTTGGTTAAAATGACAGATCATGTAAATGAATCCTCAGCGCAAAGAGAATGTTTTTTAAGAATTACATATAAATCAAAAACGTTATAAAAACTCATCGTTCCAAATTGATTTAAATAAATTTATTTTAAATACATTATTTCTACGCAATTTATTAAAATTTAACGTATACTAAAATATTTAGAAAAACACAAGTTATTAATATTATGTCTCAATGAATTTAAATTACATTTTATTGGGTTAAAAATAAGATCTTATAATTTTATTTGCTAATTAAGTTTTCTCAAAACAATGCCAAATTAAAAACAACAGTGTCAGCGCTTTGTGGTGCGGCACTGGTGGGAAAGCTACATATAGGATCTATTACTTGTTTATGAAATTCCGTTCACCTAACTGAAACGGTACTCAAGCTTTAGTGTTCAAACACACAAAAACATACACACAGACGGACGCACACACATATAGCATATTTTCAAAAGTTGTTTTTTTTTAATCGCAAGAAGGTCACCAGAAGGTGTGCAACTTTGAGATTTATCTAAATCTTGATTCTGATTATAATACTTCCCCGCTAAACAGCCAAATCAAGAATCAAGAAAGAAAGCCATAATTTAATATCTTCTCAATAATCTTATGAGCAGCTATATTGTTTCGAACTGAATTATATACTCCATAAACCAATACCGTTTCTAAACGGTGCAACGATAATGGGAAATACAAGTATAATGAACCTCCGATGTTACAATTGTAATGCACCATCCGTAACTGATTTTTAAAAATCTTTATAATGCCATCAGGATTGAAATTCATGCACAGTGTTGTAGATTGTGATAAGAAGCAAAAAGAATAAAAGGAAGAAAAAAAAACAAATTGAAAAACATGTTTAATTTTTACAATACATTACAACCAAAAAATTAATAACAATAAATAATTTAAAGATTCACTTTTTCAAAGCTTTTGTTGACACATTTGTTAAAGTAATAAATGCAGAAATACAAATAAATGTTAGTAAATAATGAAATATTTGAGAAGTAGTTTATACTTAATGAGAGCACAGTAACACAAACACGAACCTGGCTGAAGACAAATTTAATGGTTCACATGGGCTGTGTGGTTTAATAAGAAGACTTGTTGGAAGGATGTAAGAAATGTATACTGGTTAATTGATAGCATAAAACAGCAAAAGAAAAGACAATCCTTTTTTATTGTTGAAGTGGAATTTTAAAGTTGTTATTGAATCGTAAAGTTGTTATTAAATTGTAAAGTTGTTATTGAATTGTAAGGTTGTTATTAAATTGTAAAGTTGTTATTGAATTGTAAGGTTGTTATTAAATTGTAAAGTTGTTATTGAATTGTAAATTGTTATTGAATTGTAAAGTTGTTATTAAATTGTAAAGTTGTTATTGAACTGTAAAGTTGTTATTAATTTGTAAAGTTGTTATTAAATTTTAAAGTTGTTATTTCTGACATATCGTCAAATCTGAATGATTTCAACCCTCAGAAACATAAACATGATAAATATACTCGTAAATTGGCAGATTTTCAATAGAGCTGCTATAGGACTCCTGTCCTAAAAATAATGCTTTTTAGCTCCTATAAATATCAATAATAACTTAACCGTGCATCTCAAATATAAATAGACCTTAAGTTAAATTGATTTATTCTCACTGAGCTTGTTAAATGCCAAGAGAACAATAAGAAGGCGTTACGTTTATGCCCTGATAAAAGCACCCGAGTACAGTGGAATAACATTTAGATAAAGAATATCCGAAAATTAATATAATAACTTAGGACGCAATAATCGTATGTAATAAATAAGATACAGTCTGTAATTAATAAGATAATATTAGTCAGTGGGTAATCTTGCAATATATTGACTTTATAAAAGAAATAATTTTTAGAGATCGAAGTCAAGTGACGTGCAGATACAGACTACATTGTTGTGTAGTAAATTTGACCAAATTTATATGAAATTAATTTCATAGTTTCAACACAATGCATGTAAAAATACGATGTTAAAATATGATTATTTCTTTTGAAGACTTCATTTATATAAATATTTATATATTAGATAAATTTAAACATTTAGTAATCACAGGTTACTAATAAATTAAAATAACTAAAAAGAAAAAAAAGTTTGTATTTAACTTCCACATAATTGTTCATACAAAAACACATCAAGATCGATGCTGTATCGTGCGGCGCAGCACGTCTAATATGATAACACGACGGATTTCTAAAAACATTCGTATTGCAGATAAAACCTGGATAATAATATTCTTCATTGATATCATCATTATTAGGCTCAGGTTTGGAAAGACATCAGCTATCATGACCTTTCATTTCTCTCTGGCGTTTTTTGTTTAATGGAATACGTTATTGAAAACTTTTTGGAGGTACAATGCAAAATGATTGTTTATGTCATCATTTTAACCTGTGTGTTTACGTCACATCTGAGATAATTGGAATTATTACCCCCCCCCCACTAACCAGGGAACATACCAGGAACATCTCCTCGTTGTGAATGTTTACAAATGTGATCACCTCATTTTGAAAGCTCTTATAGGAAATAAGTATGTCCTTCACACACATTGACAGTGTATTTATGCCATTTAAGATAAATATATTATTATTCTCAGTAGGATATGTTAAGTAGCGCATATTGTTTATTGACAGTGTATTTACAGTGTATGGAGACATACAACGTTTTCATATTTGTAGATATGTAAAATTGTTTGCGAATAATTTATTTTGTCCTATTTACTGCAATGAAAGAAAAGCGTGTTTTTGAAAATCCTTTTTACCAAATTTTTATTTTTAAAATTGTTTAAAAAACAATGTCTAATTTACTTGTGTCCATTGACTCGTCCTGGGGGAACCAGTCATACTCTTTCCCTGGAGGAACCAGGCATACTTGATACCTGAGGGAACCAGTCATACTTGATCCCGTGGAACCCGTCATAATTTGTACCTGCAGGAACCAGTCATACTTGGTACCTGAGGGAAGCAGTCATACTTGGTCCCGGGGAACCAGTCATACTTGGTCCCGGGGAACCAGTCATACATGGTACCTGAGGGAAGCAGTCATACTTGGTCCAGGGGAACCAGTCATACTTGGTACATGAGGGAACCAGTCATACTTGGTACCTATGGGGAACCAGTCATACTTGGTCATGGGGAACAATTCCTACTTGATACCTGAGGGAACCAGTCATACTTGGTACCTGAGGGAACCAGTCATACTTGTTACCTGCAGGAACCAGTCATACTTGATACCTGAGGGAAGCAGTCATACTTGGTCCCGGGGAACCAGTCATAATTGGTCCCGGGGAACCAGTCATAATTGGTACCTAGGGAAGCAGTCATACTTGGTCCCGGGGAACCAGTCATACTTGGTCCCGGGGAACCAGTCATACTTGGTACCTGAGGGAAGCAGTCATACTTGGTCCAGGGTGTAACTATAACTTTATATAACTCTTTTTATGTAGGCGTTCTCACAGTATACAATCTCGTGCACAATAATCCACTTAAGAACTTGTTTTAATAAAACAACTTTAATATATATATTTTGTACACATAATTATCATTTGAGGTTATACAATATGGAAATCTTGAGGCACACCACATTCGGTCCGTTCACTTCGGAACCCCACAGACAACTGCCTCGCCCAAGCCTTTCGACCAATGGGGAAGCTCCTTTGTTCCCGCGTTTAGCACTCACGTGAACTTACGTCACAACTTACGTCACAAGTCATGTAAATCACACGTGACATTCACCCCCATCCTTCAAAAAAAAATGTTTATGAAATACAACATTTTTGGGTCTTCATAAAATCAAATCAATCCATATCAATATTCAAATTCCAAATACTTATCATCAATGAACATTCATTGCCTTACATACAACATTTTAGATATAAGAATCAATAAGAAAAAATCTGTAGGACTGCAACAGTCTAAACATAAAATTAATGAGAAAAAAATCTGTAGGACTGCAATAGTCTACCTGTGCTGAAAAAATTGAAACTGAATTTTTTTTTAACACATCTGTAATTTTGTGTAATTAAAATATTTGAAACAATCAATATTATCAAACTTAACTAATAATCCAGTGGAATTCAAACACTGTTCCTTGTCCATTGTTCAAAGAATAAAAATATTTTAATATTATTACAGTATCTGGTTGTATCATTTAGGAATACACAAACTAATATTAATACAGTCTCTGGTTTTATCATTGAGGAATTCACAGAATGTCTTTATTTATTGTCATTCTACTCAATATGTCTGCAACCACATTGTCTTTTCCCTTCACAGGTTTAATGTCAAATTTGTAGTCGGCTAATAGCATAGCCCAGCGATTCCCTGTTGCGTTGCTGATCTTCTTCTTGTTGAATGCCACAAGCGGTTTGTGGTCTGTTAGAATAGTGAATGTTCTACCTAGAAGGTATTTTTGAAGTTTTTGTAGAGCCCACACTATGGCTAGACATTCTCTCTCTATGGTGCTGTAGTTACACTCTGTTTTGGTCAGGTTTCTGCTAAGATACTGTATAGGATGTAGGATACCATCATGTTCTTGCATGAGGCACGCTCCTAATGCAATGGACGATGCATCGGTAGAAACAATGAAAGGTTTGTCCCATTGAGGTGTAACTAAAATGGGTTTCTTCCTAAATGATTCCTGAATGTTCTCTAATGCTTTGAGGCAATCTCCTGGAAATTGAAATTTTCGAATATCTTTGGTTTTTGTGACTTCTGTTAGTGGGTGAACAATTTCTGCATAATTTGCAATAAAAGGTCTGTAAAAGTTACATAGTCCCAGCAGGGCTTGCACTTGTTTCTTAGATTTTGGAACCGAAAGGTTAAAGATCTTGCTTTCATTCTCTGCAGTAGGAGTGACTGCACCACCTCCTATTCTGTATCCCAAAAAATCTATATACTTTTTTCCAATGTTTATCTTTTCTGGTGATATTGTCACATTATGTTTCTTGATTCTATCCAGTACAGCTTCAAGTGTATGGATATGTGATTCCCAGTCTTTAGTGTGGATACATATGTCGTCGACATTATGTACCACATTTGGAATTCCTTTTAGCAACACTTTCATAAATCTGTTAGAAGTGGCTGTACTGTTCACCAGTCCAAATGGCATTACTAACCATTCATAAACCTCATCCATGGCTATGAATGCAGTGTATTTTACAGAATCAGGATCCATGTTAATCTGCCAGAAACCTCTGTTTAAATCAAATGTGGTGAATATTCTGGAATTCCCAATTCTGTCTATGATGTCTCTTGGGTCTGCAATGGGCTCATGGTCTAATTTCGTAATATTATTCACTGTCTGTAATCGCAGCATAGTCGAATCTTTCCATTCTTCTTTTTTACAATGACAGTTGGTGAGGTATAGTTGGCTTCTACTGCTTTTCTTATTTTGTTTTCATTGAGTAGGTAGTCAATTTCTTCCTTTACTGTGTCTCTATATGCCATTGGAATAGGGTATACTTTAGACTTGAAAGGTTCATGTTCCAATACTTGTATCTTGTGAGTCACAGTTGTTGTGTTGCCTGTTTCTTTTGTTATGGCACCTTTGTATTTCTGAAGAATTTTCATCACTCTGTGTTTCATATTATCTGGTATGTCAGATGATATTTTTGCACTGTCAAGACTGTTCATTTTCATTGTATTGTCATTTTCATCATTTACCTTGATGATGACATTAACAGTTTGCTTTCCTTCTTTATTGTCATCATATGCTCTTAGTTTGTCAATATGTAATTTTTTCACATGTCCTTTGACATTGACACTGCATGTGACATCACTAAGTTTGTCTTCAATTTTGTATGGACCTTCCCATGTGATTTCATTCTTTGTGTTTGGTAAGCATATTATTACTTTTTGTTCAGGCTCAAATGTTCTCAAATGTCTGTGTCTATTTTTGATTTCTCTATGTCTTGTACTTTGCTTGATTAGTCTTTGTTTTGCTGCTTCAATACTGTAAAGTATTTTATCTCTAGTATCTGACATCAGCTGATATCTGTCCTGTATGGCATCTTGTTTACTTATAAGCCTTTCTTTGAAATTCTTTAAGGGACTTGCAGGGTTTTGGCCAAACATTAACTCAAAAGGACTAAAACCAGTGCTTTCATGTTTGCTGCTGTTGTATGCAAACAGTACTAAGGGTAGATATTCATGCCATCTGTCCTCATGGTCCACTGTTACCTTCAATAGCATATTCTTGATGGTTTTGTTTAGTCTTTCAATCACCCCATTTGACTGTGGATGGTAAACTGTGCTGTACACTTGTGTAATGTTTAACATTTTCATGATGGCTTGAGTCATCTGTCCCTTGAATTGGCTGCCATTGTCCGACAGAAGTGTTTGAGGAAAACCATATCTGCTAAAAACATTGAGTAATGTATTGCATATACTTTCTGCGTCTATTCGTTTTAGTGGGATAGCTTCACCTCATCTGGTGGCTATGTCCACTATGGTTAGAGCATACATATGTTTCTTCTTGGACATCTTCTTGAATGGTCCTATCAGGTCTATGGCAATTTTCTCGAACAAGAAGTTTGCCTTGTCAGATGATTGTATGGGTGCTGTGTGCCTCCCATCTTTGGGATTATGTCGTAGACACACTGTACATGCCTTGATGTATTCTTTTATCTGCCTTGCCATTTTAGGCCAGTAAAAGTTTTCTGCTATTGTAGCAATAATTGTTTTCTTGGCGCCCATATGTCCACCTAAAGGACTGTCATGTGTCATTTTAATGATAGTTTCATGTAACTTTTTGGGAAGAACCACTCTTTTGCACGTACCTTGCTGTGTAATATTTATTAATATGCCTTTATCTAGTTTGTAATTTTTGTTGTGGCCTGTTTCATTGTCTTTGATAAGTTTCATTTTTATTTCTCTGATTGTGTTGTCTTCTTCTTGTAGTTGTTTGAACTCTTGTTTGGACATCATTTGGCTTCCTATTTCAAGTTTCTCATCAACTTCAATGTCTATGTTCTCTTTTCCTTTTGTGGTGGCTCTTGTTTGTACAGTAGCACATAATTGATGGTAGTGGTCATGCCAAGCTTTGAATACTTCATCAGTATTGTCCACCACACCTTCCACGTTCCCTATGATAAGATCACAAATGGCCTCTTGTAAGACTCTGGCTCTAACTTCTCCTTGAAGCCAGGGTGAGTTGATGGTTAAAATTGTAGTTGGACACTCTCTCTTTGTGCCATCCGCCATTATCAGTGTGTCTTTTTTCCCATCATACTCTTCTTCTTTCACCATCTTATCATGTACCACAATTGTTGTGCATCCAGTGTCTCGAAGACACATACACTTTCGATCATTGATGTACACTGGGTAACATTTCAGTGTACCATGATCCTTTATGGTGGCCACAGCATTACCAGAGTGTGATTCTTCATGTTTCATTTTGCCTTTATTATCTCCCTCTTGGTAGTCATTCCTTCTCCAGGGCTGATCATGATTTCTGTATCTGGAGTCATGATTATATCTGCCTCTCCATGATCTTCTACCTTTACTTTCAAAATGACCTTGTCTTGATCTTTCTTCTGTTTCCTTTCTTATAGGGCTGCCATTAGGTGACACCCTATTTGGTTGTCCTTTATTGTGGTAACACTGCTTCGCCATATGTCCTGGCTTGTTACAGTACCAGCAAATAGACTGTCTGTTGCCTTGGTTTGGCAGACTCTGGTTTCTCATACCTTGCCTTTTTTCTTGACTTTTAGATTGTATTGATGCAAATATGTCTTGACTCTTATCCATTTCCACATTCGGATGAGAGTCTTTGAATGTTTGTAATGCATTTGTTAGTTCTGCTTGAGTACGAACTTTCTTGTCAGTCAAATATGTGAATAGAGTTGGTGTTGCATTTTCCAAAAACGTGTCAATTAACACCATGTCCAGTATGGCCTTTGGATTGCTCGTATCTATTGCTGTCAGTTCCAGCCATTTTGTTAATTTGACTTGTGCTTCATGCACTGTGATCTGTGGATCTTTGTCCATCTTGATTCTCATTTCATGAAATTCTTTTCTATAATCATTTTCTGACTTTCCAAAATGACAAAGCAGTGCCTTCTTGACATTTTTATATATGCTTTTGTCTTCTTTGGCTATACTGTTGTAAGCTTCAAATGCTTCTCCAGTTAGTTGAGTCATCAATTGTGCTGGTCAATCTTCTTTATTATAGCCTTTCATAGCCATTATGGATTCGAAATAATCCAGATAAACATCCATTTTTTCTTTTTGGCTATCATATTTTCTTACTTTGATAGTATCCCTTGGTGCTGACCTTCTGTTTGTTTCATCACCAGGATTTTGGCCTCTACTCCCTAACTCAATTTGTAATTTTAACTTATCAATTGCAAGTTGTTCAAGTTCTTTCTTTCCGCTCTGTCTTTTCTTTCTTTTTCTTCAGCAATTCTTGCTTTTTCTTCAGCCTCTCCTTGATTTTCTTTATCTTCAGCTTTTCTTAGCTTTTCTTCTTCTTTAGCAATTCTTTGATTTTCTTTTTCTTAAGCTTTTCTTCGCTGTTCTTTTTCTTCAGCAATTCTTTGATTTTCTTTTTCTTCAGCTTTTCTTAGCTGTTCTTTTTCTTCAGCCATTTGTACTTTTTCTTCAATGTAATCTGTCATTTCTTTTCCCTTTAATCCCATTTCTTTAGCTATGGCGGTGAATCTTTCGTAGTAATCCATGTTCTGTTTGATTGAATAATATGAATCTAGCAATTCGGTAAGGAATGTAGGTATATATTGATAAAGTTATAAATCGTCCAAATGAATAATCTTGAATTCAAAATGTTAAGTTCAAATAAGTGACACGTCTAAACCATGCAATCTACCTTTGACAAGATGAGGCAACAAAAGAATCCTCACACGGGATCTTTAGTATACTTTATATATACGCTCCCTCAGGTTGACAAAATATATTAAATGGTCCGATCGTTTTGAATAAAAGTCACTTGGTTAAAATTTCAATTTTCGAGTAGTGTTTTTTAACAATTCAGCTCACTCCATTAATCCAAAATTGCAATTATCAAACTCTTCACACAATGAATGGATAACAATTCCGTTCCTTTATTTATAATTCATGCTTCATAATTAATAGTCCATAGCTTCTCGGTTCGATGTTATGTATACAAATATTTCCTGGAATCAACTAGCACTATTCAGCTTGCTGCCCTATGTACGTTCACCGTGTGTTACTATACACAGTATGCGACGATAGTAGGCTTGTTGACGTCACGACCTACCAGCTCTCGGTCGTGTGTATACAGTAGTACGCTTGCACTGTTTATATTTAGAACCAACTTGCTTGCTGACGTAGAACAAGCTAGTAGGCGACCTAGTTGTATACACCATGTGCCTATGCCGCCATCTTGAAATATTCTTGTATTTTCATTGAACCACAAAATTTTATTCACAGCTTCTTACGAACTTGAATATTCACAAAATACGATAGCTGCTAATATTTCTTCTTTTAATGAATACTTTCATTTTTGAAATATCAAATACTTGTTATTTCCACGAAACCTCTTTTCTAAAATCTCTTGTACTGTGTTCACATAGAACTTTTACTTCTGCACCAATGTAACTATAACTTTATATAACTCTTTTTATGTAGGCGTTCTCACAGTATACAATCTCGTGCACAATAATCCACTTAAGAACTTGTTTTAATAAAACAACTTTAATATATATATTTTGTACACATAATTATCATTTGAGGTTATACAATATGGAAATCTTGAGGCACACCACATTCGGTCCGTTCACTTCGGAACCCCACAGACAACTGCCTCGCACAAGCCTTTCGACCAATGGGGAAGCTCCTTTGTTCCCGCGTTTATCACTCACGTGACCTTACGTCACAAGTTACGTCACAAGTCATGTTAATCACACGTGACACAGGGGAACCAGTCATACTTGGCACATGAGGGAACCAGTCATACTTGGTAACTTAGGGAACCAGTCTAAATTTGTACCTGAGGAAACCAGTCATACTTGGTACCTGAGGGAACCAGTCATACTTGGTCATGGGGAACAATTCATACTTGAAACCTGAGGGAATCAGTCATACTTGGTACCTATGGGGAACCAGTCATACTTGGTACCCGAGGGAACCAGGCATACTTGGTACCTATGGGGAACCAGTCATAATTGGTACCTGAGGGAACCAGTCATACTTGGTACCTGAGGGAACCAGTCATACTTGGTACCTGAGGGAACCAGTCATACTTGGTACCTGAGGGAACCAGTCATACTTGGTCCCTGAGGGAACCAGTCATACTTTGTACTTGGGGAAAACAGCCACTCTTGGTCTCTGAGGGAACGAGTCATATTTAATCCCTTTAAACCAGTAATATTTGGTACCTGAGAAATATAGTGTTTGTTATATAAACAACATAGGACGATATAAGTCTTTTACTAGCGTCATTTCGCTAGTTTAGAACCTTGTTAGAAATTTATCTTGCTGAATCTTGACATGCATAAATTACCGTTATTTGTCAGGTAGTCAAGTCAATGATTATTTGAAATCAATCCTAACGATTAGGCTACAATTTACAAATTAAAGACCAACCATGATTTTTCTCACTTCTGCAGTTAAATCACATTTTATTGTTTCCTCATGTAATCAGATTAGTTTGATTAATATCTTAGCCCTGATGATTTTTTGATTGTGTGTGTGTGTGTGGGGGGGGGGAGGGGGCTGGGGGTAGATAATATTAAATCTAATTTTTCATCGATTTTTCAACCCCGTCTGAGCTGAAAATGTGCGCTGTTTTCAAATCCATGTACAAAACGATCTTATATATCTAGATGGTCTTCAGTGAAAGCCATCAGCCATTGAAAGGCAACTATCTTAATTAAACTATTGCTTTTGTTCACAGCTGTAAACTTGTATAACACTTGTTCACAGCTGTAAACCTGTATAAAACTTGTTCACAGCAGCTGTAAACCTGTATAAAACTTGTTTTTAATAGACTTTCAAACAGTCAATTAGACAAATAAGTTTTGAAATAAACATCGTAATTATTCATGAGTCAGAATTAAAATGTTTAAACATTTGTTTCATGGTGTTATTATTAAAATAATTTGTTTTTAATGGGAATGTTATCTTTAAAATCTCAAGGGTGTCACTAACTGAGTAAGCAATTATCTGAAAACTTTAATCGTAAGCGATTATTGTATCAAAAGATATTTAACAGAAACGTATTTTTTAAAGTTGTAGGTGTAGAAACCCTTAACTAAGTAACGAATAAAGTGGATACCACTTTCATGTTGTCGTAGAATGCAGCCCATTAGGTAGTCGTGCAAAATTCACATCACATGCCAATTTTATATTTTTATTTGTCTTGTTTACATAGTTTTTCACTATTTTCAATAGAGAGGTATATAAATAAGCATTTTTGTAAATTAAGGTAAATTTTAAAACTCTTTTGTTTTTCATAGCCACATTAACTATTATTTTATCAAATAACAAAACTGGTTTTATTTATTGAAAGTTAAGCTAAACAAGTCTGAACATTAAAAATAAATAATTACTTCCCTTGATACATTGCCTCTTCTATCTATCTATTCTATACATCAACTATTATTTTATCAAATAACAAAACTGGTTTTATTTATTGAAAGTTAAGATAAACAAATCTGAACATTAAAAATAAATAATTACTTCCCTTGATACATTGCCTCTTCTATCTATCTATTCTATACATCAGGGGTCGGCGAACAGGGGTACATTACCTCATTTGGGGTAACGAGGGAATATTTGGGGGCGCATAACACTGAGGCCTACAATATATTGAAGGAAAGAAAGTAATTTTTTAAAAGGACTACCATAATGCGCACTGCGGGAAGTTTAGGCCCCTTCTGTACACCTTTTCTTTGCACTATCTATGAGCAATTCTGCGGTAAGTGCTACGCCGTTGATCGGATCTAGTTTTTTTATAATTGTAGCACGGACGTCACGATATTATATCTAGAAAAATAACCCAAGAAGTACGAACAAATTTTAATTGGTACATTATCCTTTTGATGACAAACATAATCTTGAACTATATTTTATTAAAAGTGATAAATTCACATATATAATATCATACTAGCAGACCCGACGTGCGTTACAATGGTCTCAGTAAAAGTGATAAATTTACATATATAATATCATACTAGCAGACCCGACGTACGTTACAATGGTCTCAGTAAAAGTGATAAATGTACATATATAATATCATACTAGCAGACCCGACGTGCGTTGTAATGGTCTCAGTAAAAGTGATAAATTTACATTGTAATATCATACTAGCAGACCCGAAGTACGTAACAATGGTCTCAGTAAAAGTGATAAATGTACATATATAATATCATACTAGCAGACCCGACGTACATTACAATGGTCTCAGTAAAAGTGATACATTTACATATATAATATCATACTAGCAGACCCGACGTACGTTACAATGGTCTCAGTAAAAGTGATAAATGTACATATATAATATCATACTAGCAGACCCGACGTGCGTTGTAATGGTATCAGTAAAAGTGATAAATTTACATTGTAATATCATACTAGCAGACCCGAAGTACGTTACAATGGTCTCAGTAAAAGTGATAAATGTACATATATAATATCATACTAGCACACCCGACGTACATTACAATGGTCTCAGTAAAAGTGATACATTTACATATATAATATCATACTCGCAGACCCGACGTGCGTTACAATGGTCTCAGTAAAAGTGATAAATGTACATATATAATATCATACTAGCGGACCCGACGTACATTACAATGGTCTCAGTAAAAGTGATAAATGTACATATATAATATCATACTAGCAGACCCGACGTACATTACAATGGTCTCAGTAAAAGTGATAAATGTACATATATAATATCATACTAATAGACGCGACGTACATTACAATGGTCAGTGTAAATATGATAAATGTACACATACAATATCATACTAGCAGACCCGACGTACATTACGATGGTCTCAGTAAAAGTGATAAATGTACATATATAATATCATACTAGCAGACCCGACGTACATTACAATGGTCTCAGTAAAAGTGATAAAGGTACATATATAATATCATACTAGCAGACCCGACGTGCGTTGTAATGGTCTCAGTAAAAGCGATAAATTTACAGTGTAATATCATACTAGCAGACCCGAAGTACGTTACAATGGTCTCAGTAAAAGTGATAAATGTACATATATAATATCATACTAGCAGACCCGACGTGCGTTGTAATGGTCTCAGTAAAAGTGATAAATTTACATTGTAATATCATACTAGCAGACCCGGAATACGTTACAATGGTCTCAGTAAAAGTGATAAATGTACATATATAATATCATACTAGCAAACCCGACGTACATTACAATGGTCTCAGTAAAAGGGATACATTTACATACATAATATCATACTAGCAGACCCGACGTGCGTTACAATGGTCTCAGTAAAAGTGATAAATGTACATATATAATATCATACTAGCAGACCCGACGTGCGTTGTAATGGTCTCAGTAAAAGTGATAAATGTACATATATAATATCATACTAGCAGACCCGACGTGCGTTGTAATGGTCTCAGTAAAAGTGATAAATTTACATTGTAATATCATACTAGCAGACCCGAAGTACGTTACAATGGTCTCAGTAAAAGTGATAAATGTACATATATAATATCATACTAGCAGACCCGACGTGCGTTGTAATGGTCTCAGTAAAAGTGATAAATTTACATTGTAATATCATACTAGCAGACCCGGAATACGTTACAATGGTCTCAGTAAAAGTGATAAATGTACATATATAATATCATACTAGCAAACCCGACGTACATTACAATGGTCTCAGTAAAAGTGATACATTTACATACATAATATCATACTAGCAGACCCGACGTGCGTTACAATGGTCTCAGTAAAAGTGATAAATTTACATTGTAATATCATACTAGCAGACCCGAAGTACGTTACAATGGTCTCAGTAAAAGTGATAAATGTACATATATAATATCATACTAGCAGACCCGACGTACATTACAATGGTCTCAGTAAAAGTGATACATTTACATATATAATATCATACTAGCAGACCCGACGTGCGATACAATGGTCTCAGTAAAAGTGATAAATTTACATATATAATATCATACTAACAGACCCGACGTACATTACAATGGTCAGTGTAAATATGATAAATGTACATATATAATATCATACTAGCAGACCCGACGTACATTACAATGGTCTCAGTAAAAGTGATAAATGTACATATATAATATCATACTAGCAGACCCGACGTACGTTACAATGGTCTCAGTAAAAGTGATAAATGTACATATATAATATCAAACTAGCAGACCCGACGTACGTTACAATGGTCTCAGTAAAAGTGATAAATTTACATATATAATATCATACTAGCAGACCCGGCGTACATTAAAATGGTCTCAGTAAAAGTGATAAATGTACACATATAATATCATACTAGCAGACCCGACGTACGTTACAATGGTCTCAGTAAAAATGATAAATGTACATATATAATATCATACTAGCAGACCCGACGTACATTACAATGGTCTCAGTAAAAGTGATAATTGTACATATATAATATCATACTAGCAGACCCGACGTACGTTACAATGGTCTCAGTAAAAGTGATAAATGTACATATATAATATCATACTAGCAGACCCGACGTACGTTACAATGGGCTCAGTAAAAGTGATAAATGTACAGATATAATATCATACTAGCAGACCCGACGTTCGTTACAATGGTCTCAGTAAAAGTGATAAATGTACATATATAATATCATACTAACAGACCCGACGTACGTTACAATGGTCTCAGTAAAAGTGATAAATGTACATATATAATATCATACTAACAGACCCGACGTACGTTACAATGGTTTCAGTAAAAGTGATAAATGTACATATATAATATCATACTAACAGACCCGACGTACGTTACAATGGTCTCAGTAAAAGTGATAAATGTAAATATATATAATATCATACTAACAAACCCGACGTACGTTACAATGGTCTCAGTAAAAGTGATAAATTTACATATATAATATCATACTAGCAGACCCGGCGTACATTAAAATGGTCTCAGTAAAAGTGATAAATGTACACATATAATATCATACTAGCAGACCCGACGTACGTTACAATGGTCTCAGTAAAAAATGATAAATGTACATATATAATATCATACTAGCAGACCCGACGTACATTACAATGGTCTCAGTAAAAGTGATAATTGTACATATATAATATCATACTAGCAGACCCGACGTACGTTACAATGGTCTCAGTAAAAGTGATAAATGTACATATATAATATCATACTAGCAGACCCGACGTACGTTACAATGGTCTCAGTAAAAGTGATAAATGTACAGATATAATATCATACTAGCAGACCCGACGTTCGTTACAATGGTCTCAGTAAAAGTGATAAATGTACATATATAACATCATACTAGCAGACCCGACGTACGTTACAATGGTCTCACTAAAAGTGATAAATGTACATTTATAATATCATACTAGCAGACCCGACGTGCGTTACAATGGTCTCAGTAAAAGTGATAAATGTACATATATAATATCATACTAGCAGACCCGACGTACGTTACAATGGTCTCAGTAAAAATGATAAATGTACATATATAATATCCTACTAGCAGACCCGACGTACATTACAATGGTCTCAGTAAAAGTGATAAATGTACATATATAATATCATACTAGCAGACCAGAAGTACGTTACAATGGTCTCAGTAAAAGTGATAAATGTACTTTTATTATATCATACTAGCAGACCCGACGTGCGTTGTAATGGTCTCAGTAAAAGTGATAAATTTACATATATAATATCATACTAACAGACCCGACGTACGTTACAATGGTCTCAGTAAAAGTGATAAATGTACATATATAATATCATACTAGCAGACCCGACGTGCGTTGTAATGGTCTCAGTAAAAGTGATAAATTTACATTGTAATATCATAATAGCAGACCCTAAGTACGTTACAATGGTCTCAGTAAAAGTGATAAATGTACATTTATAATATCATACTAGCAGACCCGACGTGCGTTACAATGGTCTCAGTAAAAGTGATAAATGTACATATATAATATCATACTAGCAGACCCGACGTACGTTACAATGGTCTCAGTAAAAATGATAAATGTACAGATATAATATCATACTAGCAGACCCGACGTTCGTTACAATGGTCTCAGTAAAAGTGATAAATGTACATATATAACATCATACTAGCAGACCCGACGTACGTTACAATGGTCTCACTAAAAGTGATAAATGTACATTTATAATATCATACTAGCAGACCCGACGTGCGTTACAATGGTCTCAGTAAAAGTGATAAATGTACATATATAATATCATACTAGCAGACCCGACGTACGTTACAATGGTCTCAGTCAAAATGATAAATGTACATATATAATATCCTACTAGCAGACCCGACGTACATTACAATGGTCTCAGTAAAAGTGATAAATGTACATATATAATATCATACTAGCAGACCCAGAAGTACGTTACAATGGTCTCAGTAAAAGGTGATAAATGTACTTTTATTATATCATACTAGCAGACCCGACGTACGTTACAATGGTCTCAGTAAAAGTGCTAAATGTACATATATAATATCATACTAGCAGACCCGACGTGCGATACAATGGTCTCAGTAAAAGTGATAAATTTACATATATAATATCATACTAACAGACCCGACGTACATTACAATGGTCAGTGTAAATATGATAAATGTACATATATAATATCATACTAGCAGACCCGACGTACATTACAATGGTCTCAGTAAAAGTGATAAATGTACATATATAATATCATACTAGCAGACCCGACGTACGTTACAATGGTCTCAGTAAAAGTGATAAATGTACATATATAATATCATACTAGCAGACCCGACGTACGTTACAATGGTCTCAGTAAAAGTGATAAATTTACATATATAATATCATACTAGCAGACCCGGCGTACATTAAAATGGTCTCAGTAAAAGTGATAAATGTACACATATAATATCATACTAGCAGACCCGACGTACGTTACAATGGTCTCAGTAAAAATGATAAATGTACATATATAATATCATACTAGCAGACCCGACGTACATTACAATGGTCTCAGTAAAAGTGATAATTGTACATATATAATATCATACTAGCAGACCCGACGTACGTTACAATGGTCTCAGTAAAAGTGATAAATGTACATATATAATATCATACTAGCAGACCCGACGTACGTTACAATGGTCTCAGTAAAAGTGATAAATGTACATATATAATATCATACTAGCAGACCCGACGTTCGTTACAATGGTCTCAGTAAAAGTGATAAATGTACATATATAATATCATACTAACAGACCCGACGTACGTTACAATGGTCTCAGTAAAAGTGATAAATGTACATATATAATATCATACTAACAGACCCGACGTACGTTACAATGGTTTCAGTAAAAGTGATAAATGTACATATATAATATCATACTAACAGACCCGACGTACGTTACAATGGTCTCAGTAAAAGTGATAAATGTAAATATATAATATCATACTAACAAACCCGACGTACGTTACAATGGTCTCAGTAAAAGTGATAAATTTACATATATAATATCATACTAGCAGACCCGGCGTACATTAAAATGGTCTCAGTAAAAGTGATAAATGTACACATATAATATCATACTAGCAGACCCGACGTACGTTACAATGGTCTCAGTAAAATGATAAATGTACATATATAATATCATACTAGCAGACCCGACGTACATTACAATGGTCTCAGTAAAAGTGATAATTGTACATATATAATATCATACTAGCAGACCCGACGTACGTTACAATGGTCTCAGTAAAAGTGATAAATGTACATATATAATATCATACTAGCAGACCCGACGTACGTTACAATGGTCTCAGTAAAAGTGATAAATGTACAGATATAATATCATACTAGCAGACCCGACGTTCGTTACAATGGTCTCAGTAAAAGTGATAAATGTACATATATAACATCATACTAGCAGACCCGACGTACGTTACAATGGTCTCACTAAAAGTGATAAATGTACATTTATAATATCATACTAGCAGACCCGACGTGCGTTACAATGGTCTCAGTAAAAGTGATAAATGTACATATATAATATCATACTAGCAGACCCGACGTACGTTACAATGGTCTCAGTAAAATGATAAATGTACATATATAATATCCTACTAGCAGACCCGACGTACATTACAATGGTCTCAGTAAAAGTGATAAATGTACATATATAATATCATACTAGCAGACCAGAAGTACGTTACAATGGTCTCAGTAAAAGTGATAAATGTACTTTTATTATATCATACTAGCAGACCCGACGTGCGTTGTAATGGTCTCAGTAAAAGTGATAAATTTACATATATAATATCATACTAGCAGACCCGACGTACGTTACAATGGTCTCAGTAAAAGTGATAAATGTACATATATAATATCATACTAGCAGACCCGACGTGCGTTACAATGGTCTCAGTAAAAGTGATAAATTTACATTGTAATATCATACTAGCAGACCCGAAGTACGTTACAATGGTCTCAGTAAAAGTGATAAATGTACATTTATAATATCATACTAGCAGACCCGACGTGCGTTACAATGGTCTCAGTAAAAGTGATAAATGTACATATATAATATCATACTAGCAGACCCGACGTACGTTACAATGGTCTCAGTAAAAATGATAAATGTACAGATATAATATCATACTAGCAGACCCGACGTTCGTTACAATGGTCTCAGTAAAAGTGATAAATGTACATATATAACATCATACTAGCAGACCCGACGTACGTTACAATGGTCTCACTAAAAGTGATAAATGTACATTTATAATATCATACTAGCAGACCCGACGTGCGTTACAATGGTCTCAGTAAAAGTGATAAATGTACATATATAATATCATACTAGCAGACCCGACGTACGTTACAATGGTCTCAGTAAAAGTGATAAATGTACATATATAATATCCTACTAGCAGACCCGACGTACATTACAATGGTCTCAGTAAAAGTGATAAATGTACATATATAATATCATACTAGCAGACCCGACGTACGTTACAATGGTCTCAGTAAAAGTGATAAATGTACTTTTATTATATCATACTAGCAGACCCGACGTACGTTACAATGGTCTCAGTAAAAGTGATAAATGTACATATATAATATCATACTAGCAGACCCGACGTACGTTACAATGGTCTCAGTAAAAGTGATAAATTGTACATATATAATATCATACTAGCAGACCCGACGTACGTTACAATGGTCTCAGTAAAAGTGATAAATGTACATATATAATATCATACTAGCAGACCCGACGTACGTTACAATGGGTCTCAGTAAAAGTGATACATGTACAGATATAATATCATACTAGCAGACCCGACGTTCGTTACAATGGTCTCAGTAAAAGTGATAAATGTACATATATAATATCATACTAACAGACCCGACGTACGTTACAATGGTCTCAGTAAAAGTGATAAATGTACATATATAATATCATACTAACAGACCCGACGTACGTTACAATGGTCTCAGTAAAAGTGATAAATGTACATATATAATATCATACTAACAGACCCGACGTACGTTACAATGGTCTCAGTAAAAGTGATAAATGTAAATATATATAATATCATACTAACAAACCCGACGTACGTTACAATGGTCTCAGTAAAAGTGATAAATTTACATATATAATATCATAAAAGCAGACCCGACGTACATTAAAATGGTCTCAGTAAAAGTGATAAATGTACACATATAATATCATACTAGCAGACCCGACGTACGTTACAATGGTCTCAGTAAAAATGATAAATGTACATATATAATATCATACTAGCAGACCCGACATACATTACAATGGTCTCAGTAAAAGTGATAAATTGTACATATATAATATCATACTAGCAGACCCGACGTACGTTACAATGGTCTCAGTAAAAGTGATAAATGTACATATATAATATCATACTAGCAGACCCGACGTACGTTACAATGGTCTCAGTAAAAGTGATAAATGTACATATATAATATCATACTAGCAGACCCGACGTTCGTTACAATGGTCTCAGTAAAAGTGATAAATGTACATATATAACATCATACTAGCAGACCCGACGTACGTTACAATGGTCTCACTAAAAGTGATAAATGTACATTTATAATATCATACTAGCAGACCCGACGTGCGTTACAATGGTCTCAGTAAAAGTGATAAATGTACATATATAATATCATACTAGCAGACCCGACGTACGTTACAATGGTCTCAGTAAAAATGATAAATGTACATATATAATATCCTACTAGCAGACCCGACGTACATTACAATGGTCTCAGTAAAAGTGATAAATGTACATATATAATATCATACTAGCAGACCAGAAGTACGTTACAATGGTCTCAGTAAAAGTGATAAATGTACTTTTATTATATCATACTAGCAGACCCGACGTGCGTTGTAATGGTCTCAGTAAAAGTGATAAATTTACATATATAATATCATACTAGCAGACCCGACGTACGTTACAATGGTCTCAGTAAAAGTGATAAATGTACATATATAACATCATACTAGCAGACCCGACGTACGTTACAATGGTCTCACTAAAAGTGATAAATGTACATTTATAATATCATACTAGCAGACCCGACGTGCGTTACAATGGTCTCAGTAAAAGTGATAAATGTACATTTATAATATCATACTAGCAGACCCGACGTGCGTTACAATGGTCTCAGTAAAAGTGATAAATGTACATATATAACATCATACTAGCAGACCCGACGTACGTTACAATGGTCTCACTAAAAGTGATAAATGTACATTTATAATATCATACTAGCAGACCCGACGTGCGTTACAATGGTCTCAGTAAAAGTGATAAATGTACATATATAATATCATACTAGCAGACCCGACGTACGTTACAATGGTCTCAGTAAAAATGATAAATGTAACTATATAATATCCTACTAGCAGACCCGACGTACATTACAATGGTCTCAGTAAAAGTGATAAATGTACATATATAATATCATACTAGCAGACCAGAAGTACGTTACAATGGTCTCAGTAAAGGTGATAAATGTACTTTTATTATATCATACTAGCAGACCCGACGTACGTTACAATGGTCTCAGTAAAAGTGATAAATGTACATATATAATATCATACTAGCAGACCCGACGTACGTTACAATGGTCTCAGTAAAAGTGATAAATGTACATATATAATATCATACTAACGACCCGACGTACGTTACAATGGTCTCAGTAAAAGTGATAAATGTACATATATAATATCATACTAACAGACCCGACGTACGTTACAATGGTCTCAGTAAAAGTGATAAATGTACATATATAATATCATACTAACAGACCCGACGTACGTTACAATGGTTTCAGTAAAAGTGATAAATGTACATATATAACATCATACTAACAGACCCGACGTACGTTACAATGGTCTCAGTAAAAGTGATAAATGTAAATATATATAATATCATACTAACAAACCCGACGTACGTTACAATGGTCTCAGTAAAAGTGATAAATGTACATATATAATATCATACTAACAGACCCGACATACGTTACAATGGTCTCAGTAAAAGTGATAAATGTACATAAATAATATCATACTAACAGACCCGACGTACATTACAATGGTCTCAGTAAAAGTGATAAATGTACATATATAATATCATACTAACAGACCCGACGTACGTTACAATGGTCTCAGTAAAAGTGATAAATGTACATATATAATATCATACTAACAGACCCGACGTACGTTACAATGGTCTCAGTAAAAGTGATAAATGTACATATATAATATCATACTAACAGACCCGACGTACGTTACAATGGTCTCAGTAAAAATGAATAAATTTAAAGAAACCATAAGTGGTGCGTTTTACCTACAATTATTTTACGGGTTTTTAAAATTAAAATTTAAAAAAAATATAGGGGCTTGAACTTGAACCCAGGAGGACCACCTCTGCTTGCCAACTATAAACTGATGGGTGCACGCCAGCGAGGGCCATTCGTCACGCATGTTAGCACATACTGGCTTTGGTGAAATATTTTTTATAGATTTTTTACTTTGGGAAAACTTGAGGTTTAATAAACGGAAAATCAGTCAGAAAAAAATGTATAAGACTTTAAATTGGGTGACCCGTCAAAACGGCCCCGGACAAAACGGCCCCGGACAAAACGGCCCGACAAAACGGCCCCGACGTAACGGCCCCGGTCAATACGGCCCCAGACAAATTGTAAACATTTTTCGACAAAAAACTTTAATTTTTGTCTTTCATTTTAAGCTGTTGTTAACTTGTTCACCCTTAAACAAAATGGTACAATTGTAAATGTAGATCTTGTGATGTTATTATATTGTTTCTTGTCAACAAACAGCCGCGATTGGTACCATTTCACGTAGAGGTTATTAAATTCACTATTGTGATGTCCTTATTATTGTTTATAATTAGCAAAACATGACACTGAATAGGTGAGTAAAAATACTAATTTAATATTTGATTAGACATTTTACTTTTAGTCAATCTCTTAGTCCGGGGCCGTTTTGTCGAGGCCGTTTTGTCGGTGCCGTTTTGTCGGGGCCGTTTTGTCGGGGCCGTTTTGTCGGTGAACTTTTAAATTGTGTCCAATTAATATATTTTTATAAATAATAGTGACATAATGGAAAATAAAATCACAGAATTTTCTAAAATATTTTAGATCAAACCTGAATCAAGTGAATAACAAAAAAATTGACATTGAGAGTTTGTCCAATAAATAGTGTTAAAGTGTGAAACATTGTACCATGAGTTTGTCCAATAAATAGTGTTAAAGTGTGAAACATTGGACCATGAGTTTGTCCAATAAATAGTGTTAAAGTGTGAAACATTGTATCATGAGTTTGTCCAATAAATAGTGTTAAAGTGTGAAACATTGTACCATGACAATGGAGTTCAATGGACTAAGACTAACGGATAGACTGCAAAGATATAATTTAGAATTCTCTAGAATAGGATATTTTTTTACTCTGTTTCAATAAA
>CALYLW010002584.1:0-40239 GCA_944989445.1 Ampullaceana balthica
CTATGGCGGATTAAGAGGGGGGCTGAACGGGCTAAAGCCAGGGGCCCCCGATGATTTAGGGCCCCCCAAATTTAGTGTTATAATAAAGGTGAACAAATTTTTGCAAGAATCCTTAAAAATATGATAAATTAAAAAAATTACTAAAATCTTAAGTATTAATCTGATCCCTATTCGGACCCGATAGTAAATACTTTTTATATTTTTTAAATGTGTCTTTCGCATCAAGTTCTGGTGGTCTTGTGGCAGACTACAGGTTTATAGTGCAGGCGGTGTCGGGTTCGAATCCCAGTTGGGTTTACAATTTTTTTTTAAATTTGGCTTTATTTTTTAAACTATCTTTTTACACTCAATTTTACGATGCCGGTGTTGCAAAATAAATCCTCCCCCATACAGAGTCTCCCCCCGGAGACTCTGTTTTAAAACAAATCCTCCGGGGGAGAAAATGTTTTCCTCCCGATTAAAATAAGTTCTCCCCTACCCTGTAAAATATAGTCTCCCCCAAAATAAATCCGCCCCCATCATACTTTCGATATAAAACAAAGAGATCGTTAAAAAACAAAAGAATAAAGAATACTTACTTATGTATTGCTGTAATATTCACACATGTTTAATGTAATACTATTTATGGTAGTGGCGTAGACAGAGAGAGATAAGAGGGGGGTGCGGTCCATACTGTTTGACACCTCTCAGGGGCGTGACATAATATTCACACATGTTTACTGTAATACTATTTAATGTAGTGGCGCAGATATAGAGAGATAAGAGGGGGTGCAGACCATACCGTAATGACACCTCTCAGGGGCGTGACATAATATTGACACATGTTTACTGTAATACTATTTATTGTAGTGGCGTAGATATAGAGAGATAAGAGGGGGTGCGGACCATACCGTAAAGACACCTCTAAGGGGCGTGACATAATATTATTAATATTCACACATGTTTACTTTAAAACTATTTATGGTAGTGGCGTATATATACAGAGATATGAGTTTTGGGGTGTGTATAAAGGCAGTTGTTTTGTTTCATAAAGCAAGGATTATGACTTTGAAGGCATGGGTTTGTGTTGTTACTATAAACGGTAAAGTCGTAATAACGTTGGGTGTTCAGACGGTGAGAAAGATTCTTACTATCCATCTAGAATCGGGGGGAAGGGTGGGAGTGACCCAATTAAGTAAGCGCACGGAGGGAACAAAATCTGGCTACGACACTGACCTGTTTAACTTATGACCTGATTATACAGTCTTTGGGCTATGCATTGTTATTGTGAGACGCAGAGGCGGGGCGTCAATGGGGTGGGGGGGATACTGGTGGTGCTGACTGCACTGGCTGACACTCTCACAAGGGGTAAATTAAAATCTAAAATTAAGTATGTTCCCGTTATTTGGCACTGGCAGATTCGGAGGAGGACTATGGGTTTAGTCGTGAGCGGGTAACACATTGAGTTTACCGCACTGGGTGACGCAAACCTTAGTGATGCCTCTGGCGAGACAGCTACACTAATAATATATATATAATAAGTTATTCCTTTAATAACTCTATCGATACATTTATTACTTTCAAAATATCCAATTTAAAATCAAATAATTTACTAACAATTGGCTTCTTGTATTTAAATTTTTCTCACACTCATTTTATATATGCTACAGTAATAATGTGTCAGACTATTTATATGACTAGAAGTAAGAAAAAAAACTGCTAATAACCACGCAACCTTAACTACAAGTTATTATAGACAGAACAATGCTTTTAAATATATATATATATGTATGTGTGTGTGTGTTAGATATTACAAATGCTTTGTACGGAATAAGCGTGATTTCAGTTTCAGTTACTTTAATTTATTAAAAAATTTGCGTACACACACAAACATAGATTTTTAAAATTAAATTATTTTTAAAACATTCAGAAATACTTTGCAATTATTGAACCTTATTTTCATATCATCACCATGCACGAATAGATTATCTCATATCACGATTATGAACTTATCTATTACTGTACACGTGTATTATTTTTCTTGATGAATTTGAATTTTTAACTGCCATTACAGTTTGAAACACAAAAAATTATGGCTGCGAAAATTAACGATTAATTTCTAGATTAATCGTTAAAAAATTTTTTTAGCGATTAAACTTTTTTTAACGATTAATCGACCCACCTTATAAATGTACTGGAAGTCAAAAAGTGAAATATTTCGGCCGATAAATATAAACCAATTTCCGGACGATTACACGAATAATTTGGCTTTAAACTATTGACTGACGTGAATGTTCAAAATGTTGAAAACGGTTACTATGTCCATTGAGAGTAATCGTTTGCCTACCATACAATGTTCTCTCTATGTCTAAGCTTCGTTGGTCCATGTGCAAATTAAAAAAACTCGTGTGCAAATTTGCACAACGTATATTTTTGTGCAATATTTTAAGAAATTTGCTGCGCGGTTATTCTAAACTCCTGCGTGGCGTCGGTCAAATATCTGCGCAGCCGCGCTGCTTAAAGGGAACATTGCTACCATGGTTCTAAACACTTCGCTTACATATCACCTGCAAACCGAACATCCACTGTCTGTTCCCTAGACAGACAGACAGGCAGACAACAAATGCGTTTTATATGTATATTGTATAGAGATATCAAATACTGTGTAAGGAATAAAAGTTATTTCAGTTCCAGTTACTTTTATTTAGTCAAAAAATTACGTACGCACATAAATCGATTTTTAAAATGAAATTATTTTTAAAACATTCAATAATGCAGGGCAATTATTGAACCTTATTTTCATAACATTACCATGCACGAATAGATCTTCTCATATCACGAATATGAAATTATTTTTTTACTTTCCAAGTGTATTATTTTCTTTATGAATTTGAAATTTTAACAGCCATAACAGTTTTTAAACACAAAAATATATTAAAATTTTAAAACATTTTATTGATGTGCAGAAAATCAATTCAGCTCCGGGTCTTAACATAAAATTTAGACATTCGCTCCAATAATCTTGACAACCATTTTCTTCTCTTCGTATAATTTATACCTCTGTCTAACAATAAACCACTAGCTGCTGAGTTACATCCGGTTAAAGTTACAGATATATTTGAACGCTGGGGTGTAGATTTGATCGGTCCATTAAATGAAACACAATCAGGAAAGCGGTTTGTAATTGTCGCAACTGAATATCTAACAAAGTGGGTTGAAGTTGCAGCCTTGCCAGACAAATCAGCTCTTTCTGTACACGAATTCTTGATCAATCTTGTCTTTCGTTATGGAGCTTGTCATTTCCTGCTGCACGATCAGAGGAGAGAATTTTGCAATGCTCTTGTAAAGAATTTGTGCGATATAATGTCTATAAAACAATCGACTTCGTCAGCGTACCATCCACCCCTGCTGTTAATCCGCCCCTGCTTGCCAACCATAATCTGTGATTGGCAGACCCCAGCGAGGGTCATTCGTCATGCTTATTTTCACTCGTCTTATGCTTGTTCAGGTAAATTATATATTTAGATCATTTTATTATTATTATTATTATTATTATTATTATTCGTCTTCTTATTATTAATATTATTAGAAAAGTTTTATAGCTCAGTAACCCATCAGGCAGCTGGGCTCACAGCACTTCACATGAAAATAGTAATAAATACATAATATATTAATGCATTCAATTTATAATATTCATATCCTAATTAAATATCACAATAAATAATGGAATGATGGTTCACATAAGTTACGTTTATCAGTTAGAGAAATATTTGATTGGTGTTTAATTAATTTGGAAATTAAAGTTTGAAGAGAAATGTTTTTAAATGCTGTCTTTAAGGCCTTAGTAGTAAGAATACTGCGAATGTGTAATGGTAATGAATTCCATTATTTTCGGGGCACAAAAAGAGGATGACCTTTCACCTGATGTTTTTGTGCGTGTCTAGGAATAAAGAGAATAAGTGTCTGCAAAAGAGCGTAGCTGACGAGTGGGTGAGTAGACAGAGAAGTTCAGTATGTTAGGAAGGGCATGAGTCAGAAATGAAGTTGTGGCAGAGAACGAACAGTTGGTAATCATTGCGTGCTTGTACTGAGAGCCAATGAAGTGAATTAAGTAGATGAGTAAAATGGTCATTTTGTTTTACTATTAATTTATTTTTGACCTTTATATTGTTTTTCGATGTATTGTTTTGGCGAAACTGAAAGAAGAGAATGACAATAACCAAGACAAGAGTGAACAAGAGCACTGTTAGGTCGTGATGGATTGAGGTTATCTGATGGATGGTGTGTGGACAGAGCGACAGATGTGAGTGGCAAATATATACCACTAAATATTTAAATATACAAACAAAAGATTAAAATTTTAGATTCAACAATTTTTTAGGTTTCACGTCTCTTTAGATATTTTTAATATAAAAAAACACACAAATATATTATTTATTTATATTTAATAATAGCTCAAATTTGAATATATACTATATACCATTATATTTATTAATGAATTTATAAAGTAAGAATTTATATTACCCGGTGATATAAAAAGATGAAAAAAAAATTTTAAACATCGCAACCGGTGGGTTTGATTGATCTAGAACATATTTGGTGAATAAAAATATCATGACACCTAATAAACTACTGTATGGAATAAAGCTCATAAAAACCATTCATTGGACGCCGGGGGCCCAAAGTGTCAATTTTCCTAAAATGTTCTTATAAAAAATATTTTAAACATAGGCCAATAGTCCAATGGATGAATTTTGTACAAACTTTGTAGATAAAAACTTGTTGGCCTATATTAAAATATTAAAATGGAAATCAACACGAATGGGATCCCATCATGCTACGAAATATACTGGGGTTTGTTATCCAATTTGATTAACTTAAATTTAATCGTTAACTTTTGAAAAATTAACGATTAATCAATCGTTAATTTCGATTAAAGCAAAAAAATGAAATTTGTGGTGTCATAAGTAACATTCATTAAAATACTTGTCGAAAATCGAAATAACACTGGAATGTCTTCTTTATATATCATCTTTTAACCAACTACGCAAACAGACAAGTGTATTGATATTATTTGGTTCAAGTGATAAGCGGGTCTTATTGACAATATAACCAGCCGAGCTGAATAATCGTACACAAAGCTTTAGATTGTCTCAGCTTAGGTTTCCGATACTGTAGTGGATGTTTGGTATGCATGTGATATGTAAGCGAAGTGTTAGAACCATGGTAGCAATGTTCCATTTAAGCAGCACGGCTGCGCAGATATTTGACCGACGCCACGCAGGCGTTTAGAATCACCACGCAGGAAATTTTGTAAAATATTCCCAAAAAATGGACGTTGTGCAACTTTTCACAAGAATTTTTTTTAACTTTGCACACGGACCAACGAATCTTAGACTTAGAGGGAACATTGCATGGTAGACAAACGATTTCTCTCAATGGACACAATAACCTTTATCAACATTTTGAACATTCATGTCAGTCAATAGTTTGAAACCAAAATGTTCGTGTAATCGTTTGGAAATTAGTTTATATTTATCGGCCTAAATAATTTACTTTTTGACTTCCATTACATTTATAAGTGGTGGGTCGATTAATCACTAAAAAAATTAATCATAAACATTTTTAACAATTAATCGAGAAATTAATCGTTAATTTTCACAGTTATAATATATATATATATATATATTAAAAATTTTCGTCCAACCTCACCTTAGGATAATAACGAAAGTCCACTAGTAAGATTAGATATACAGCGAAGTGTAAAGCTACACTGATAGGATGGTCCCGGGGACTAAGCTGGACAAGCTCCGTTCTGATGACCACAACAAGCCTCGTAGATTGTTATGTCGCAATGTAGCGAAATGACCGTCTGTCACGGATTAGAAACATAATCTGTTCTGTTAAAGTCTTTGTAATGATCGGGCGGGACGTAAATTGGTAATACCACCCAGATGAACCGTCAAAGGTTTTAGTCTAGGGGGTCGAACATTCATGGCTTTCATCAACTCTTTCCGAAGCGGTATTTCGTTGTAGGGATCAGGTTACAAGACGGTAAATAACTTTTGAGATGAAATCAGCCACGCTAGAAATGAACCATAAGACTTTGGCTAAGAGTGTGTTGGTGTAATCTAGTACTTCAGAATATATAACGTACTTCAAATAAAAAAAATTAAGGAAAAGTACATTAAAATAAATTTCTTTGTTGTGTTTTTTAAAAATTCCCTCGATAAATCAGCCATTGTGTTACCCATCTATCCGGAACACCAATCTATCGTATGTTCAAATTCCTTCAATCTTTAATCCATTTATAATTGCATCGATAAACATAGGCCCGTTGAAACAGCTACACATTAGTGATAATCGGATATATCATCAATTTATCCTCCTATATAATAAAAGGCAAGTTTCTGTCCGGTCATCGATAGCGATTGGTCCCTAAAACACATATGACCCCTACAGCCAATCATATTCAACACGTTTACACCTGACGTTCAAAACGAGTTATTTTTGGTGCAGTATTTCTTCCAAGACTTTATTTTGAGTTTTGCGCGTTTGGATTATAGTAAAAATTTCTGTTTTTACGAGTTATTTATTTTAGCTATTATGAATATTATTTTTGACGTGATGCACATGTATGCCGGTCGAGACGACTGTTGGAGGGGAGTTACAACATGCAACCGAACAATGGAGGAACGTCCTTGGACGGGCTTTGTTGCTCGTATATATATAATTCGCCAGAAACTAGAGCAAGCAGGACGCAAAATATTTGTTTGTAGTAGATTGCACGATGCGCACTGCACTTAGACGCACTGTATAGAAGGAAAAGAAATTATGCTTCAAAACAACTACCATTATGCTCAACGCATTCTTTTCCACCTTTCTTTGAACTATCTATGAGCAATCCTCTACGCGCATCTCATTAGTTGTCCCCACTTATATACAGTTCTGCCGTCTTAATTATGTTGGAATTATTTTACATTCTTTCACTCCCTTTATTCCCTCTCTGGCATAGCAACAATTTCTTCGGATTGTTTTCTTTTTATTATATCTACTATAAAATAAGAAAATTGTTAGATTCGAAAGAATAGTATTCATTATGACTTACGTTCCATTGAACTAACCAAAATGCGTTCCTTTTAAAATTATTTTTAGATTGAATAGGAAAAACAAATTTTTGACCCGCTCTGCGATGCTTTCGACGTCAATTTAATTTTTGCATAAAACAAGGTATCCATGTTACTAATTTACTAATGATATATTTTCTGCAAGGTCTGTAACTAATGGTGAACTAATGATACTTCCCCTTCATCTTCTTTAATATATATATACTAGTTCGTGCTGTGGCGACGTTGCGCCTGCGGCGCCCCCTTTTTTGTAAGGGCGCCTTCGGCGCCCACCTTTTTCAAAATCCCAACTAACTTGTCCTTGTATGATAAATATGTAATTTTAAAATTTCTTAAATGTACACAAAGTATTTTATGATAGTTTTTTTTAAATTTTATTTTTTATGTCAAAAGCCCCAGTAAATTATCCTTGTATGATAAATACGAAATATTCCTGAAATGTACACAAAGTATGTATATAATATAGGTTGTGCTGCGGCTCCAACTTTTTTTAGGGCGCCTACGGCGCCCACTTTTTTCAAAAGCCCAACAAACTTGTCCGTGTATGATAGATACGTAATATTAAACTTTCTTAAATGTACACAAAGTATTTTATAATAGGGTAGTTTTTTTGGTCAAAAGCCCAAGTAACTTATCCTTGTATGATAAACACGAAATATTCCTGAAAATTAAACAAAGCATTTATATAATAATTTTACAGTGCTAATCACCACACGATTTTTAAACTAATTATCGAAAGCAGCGCACCAAATTACTGCACCAAAAAATAACTATTTGCGTCAATCAGCACTGCTTACAATGCAAAATTTAAAAAAAGGGGGGTGATATCCCTCAACGTTAGGCGGCAGTGACAAATGAGCGTAAATATATAATATATAATTAATTTTTAAAGTTTGATTTACCGTAGATATATAATGTATAACGATTTCTCTCCATAAACCTGTATTCACTGTCAGGGGTATGAGAATCACTGGGAGTGAATGCTTGTTGACTGGGAGTGAACTCCTGTCACGAGAATATGTCTTAATGATGTCTGAGCGAACTTCTGGTCACACGGGGTATGACAGAGGACACGCCAGGGTCAATCGAGACCAGTTTGGGGGGGTTAAAAGGGACGAGCTGAGTGGGTTAGTTAGTTGTCGCAGTGTTGTGCAGACGGAACGGTCTGTGATAGACCGGGTAGTGATAGTAACACAGAGTGGACTCGGACCGAGTCGGACTTAGAGACTTCGTGTGTATACGTGTGGCTGTAAGAGGACTTGAGCGTGGGCCCAGGATGGTCGAGTCGGACCGAGGGCATGCTCGAATATTAAGCCATTTGCAGATAGATGTATTGGATGTCTAGGCGGGACCGCCAGTTTATACAATTGTACATAGCAGAATAAACAGTGACTTGTACCCAAATCTGGTGTCATTTCTTGTGTGCATGCGGCGGCGAGCCAGCAATAACCCACCAACAAATGAGACACTAACATGGGGGCCCGTCCGACGAAAGAGTCTCAGGATTGCCAAGCACCGCCAACAACACAAGAATCGACTTGAGAGAAACGACGAAAACACATCAGTACAGAACCTACTGTACTAGCTAGTACTAAGGGTCGGGTACATACCGTACAAGTCGCAGGAGAGTCAAGCGTAGGGCGTACGCCTCGAACCAGAACCAGTAAGAGTTACGACGGAACCTAACACCGTAACCACATCAGCAAAACAACGACGTCGGAACCAGCACAACATTGACGTCTGAACCAGCGACGAACACGGGCAGTCAAGGCGTCGACAGACGGTGCCAACTACGAGAGAAGACGATTACAAACTTTACCGGGAGGTCAAGTTGCAGAACCAACCATCCCGCCCCAGCTACAATGGGACCCTGAGGAGCCGAGACGACCCACATCACCACAGTTCAAATCAGGACAAGATCGAGAAGATATTCAAGGTTGAGAAAAACATTTCTAAGTGACAGGGAAACGGCAAAAAGTGTGACTTTGTGAACTTCTTACGAATGGAATTTTATTGTGTAATGGTACTTTCATTGTATATGGATATTATGTCTGAAATATAACCCACAGTAAGTACGTACTAATTACTTATAAAATAGTGTTAAATTGGGAAAGTGTGCTGTAGTAAAATTGATCCGTTAAATAATTTATATATAATATAATATATATAATTAGATATAGCATATCTGTCATATATAAACGAATAATATGGAAACGAGCAGTAAAAAAACACAAGATATCGATAAAATAATGGCGGACTTTAGGGAGACGGGGAGAAAGTTACAGTTAGAGGGGCAGGAGTTAAACAAATACGTACTAGACAAGTGGAGACAATGGGAAGAAGACGAACGAGAAGATAAGAGAAGACAGGAAGAAGACGAACGAGAAAATAAGAAAAGACAGGAAGAAAACGAACGAGAAAATAAGAGAAGACAGGAAGAAAACGAACGAGAAGATAAGAGAAGACAGGAAGCTGCGGACATTAGGAAGCATGAAATGGAAATAGAGAAAATTAGATTAGAAACCGAGAAATACAAAAACAATGAAGGTGTACCGGGGGGCAAAACTGATAAAAACAGAAACTATCATTTACTGAAAAATCTACTAAAATATGAAAAAAGTAACGAGCTTGACGAGTACATTGACAACTTTGAACACATAGCCCAGCAAAATAAGGTGCCTAAGGAAGAATGGCTAGCCGAACTGCAGGTCCGAGTAACGGGGGACCTTCAGGCATTCCTACTAACAGAGGATGTCAGAAAAAAATACCATGACTATGACGCCGTCAAGGCACTGATATTGACCCATGCAGGGTATAGTTCCGAAAAATATAGAGGGAAGTGGAACAACCTTAGGCCGCAGGGGGATAACTTCAGGGAATACCACTCAGTATTAGCAAGGAGTCTAGACAACTGGGTTGCCAGTACAGGGACGGACAGGTCGTACGAGGGGCTACGAGACCTGGTGTGCAGAAATAAATTACTCACAAACATGAACCCCGAGATACTGAAAACTGTTTTATTAAACAAACCAACAAGTTGTGAAAGTGTGTTGACCCAGATAGACACAATCAAAGCTACAGGGCAAGACATAGTGACAAATAGTAGCAGAACAAGTTTTCAAGCAGGGGGGGTAGCAAAGTGGGGAGTTCAGAACAGAACCAGAAGGAGGTCAGCAGAGGGGAGACTAAATAGAGAACTATAGGGCTGTTTTGTATGTGGTCGAGAGGGACACTGGAAAAATAACTGCCCTCGAAAACAGGGAAATAGAGAGTGGACACAGGCGGGAACTGAAATATACAGGGGTAGGCGAGAGTACGCGAGAGACCCTCCACAGAGATATAATATGAAGTGACTAGGAAGGCAGAATGGCGAACGGGGAAGAATGGGGGTAGGACGCAATAATAAAAATAAGTTGAGGCCACAAACAAGGAATGTACACTACATAAACATCGCAGAAGACATCGAAAGAAAATCGACAGGGGTATTATACTTAGAAAGAGGAAAATTAGGGGGGAAAGAAGTATCCGTACTCCGAGACACAGGCTGTACCATCATCGGGTGCAGGAAAAGTTTAGTTAATAGACATCAGATAACAAATACAATTTATAAACTACGACTGATAGATGGAGCAGTTATAGAATACCCGACAGCGTATATCGAAATCGATACTCAGTATGTAAAAGGGGTAGTGCTAGCGGCACTATTCGACGACCCAGTGGCGGACCTCATAATAGGAAATGTGGGGGAAGATAGAGAGGCGGTCCGCCACCATGGGAATGTCATAACAAGAGCACAAAGGAAGAGAGACAACGAAAATGTACTAAATACAGAAATAGCCAATAACAAAATGTCAATAATACCGGAAAATAAAAACGTGAAGTGGGAACAAGAAAAGGACCCAGAACTAGGAAAGTACTGGGAGAAAGCTAAGAATAAAGAAGTAGAGCAAACAAAGCAAGGGAAAATTACATTTCATATGAGAAATGGTTATTTATATAGGAAATTTACAAACAATACGAACAACAAGATCGATGACAAACTAGTAATTCCGTTTGAGAGTCGGGGGATTATCCTCCAGAATGCACACGAATCAGCACTAGCGGGACATAGGTCAGTCAGGAAAACAAAACATATCATAACGTCAGAGTTTTTTTGGCCAAAAATGAACAAAGACATCACGGAATATGTTAAGACATGTCCAATATGCCAGAAGGCTCGACCGCCAGGGAAGATTAAGCCGATAGAACTCGGGTACATGCAAATAATTGGAGCACCATTTAAGAAAGTTGCGATAGACATAGTGGGACCTCTACCAATGACCAATAACAGGAATAGGTACATCCTGACGCTAATTGATATGGCTACCCGGTGGCCGGAGGCAGTACCATTAAAGAAAGTCACTGCAGAGGACATATGTGAAGCTTTATACTCAATCTTCACTAGAATGGGATTCCCTGAGGAAATTTTGTCGGACAACGGACCCCAATTCTCGTCTGAATTGTACGTGCAGGTGTGCAAAATGCTTAACATCAAGATCAGCCACTCATCCATTTATCATCCCCAGTCCAATGGAATGGTGGAAAGATTAAATGGAACACTAAAGACGATGCTACGGAAAGTAGTTACAGAAGGGTTAGATAACTGGGATACTGTATTACAGTCGGTGCTATTCGCATATAGGGAAGTTCCCAATGAAACCACATTAATCTCACCTTATGAGTTAATGTTCGGCAGGAAGGTGAGAGGGCCGATGGCAATATTGAGAACTATATTTACACATGAAAGCACCGCAGATGAGATAAATAGTACGTACGATTATATTATTGAATTAAGAAATAAATTAAAAACAGGGCTGGAAAAGGCGAGAGCGAACACAGTAGCACAGACGGTCAAGAATAAGACGTACTATGACCGACAGACAGTAAAGAGAGACATTCATGTAGGAGACAAAGTATTACTCCTAAATCCGAAAAGAGGAAAAAAATTGGCATTATATTCAGAGGGCCCTCATGAAGTGACCAAAGTACTTTCAAAATACAATGTGGAGATAAAAAAGGGAAATCGAAAAAAAATTTACCACCTCAACAGAGTAACCAGGTTTATGGAGAGAAATCGTCAGAGCATCGGGGTTGATAACAATGAGAACATTACGCACGGCGGGGCAGCAGTAGTAATAACTGAGGACAACGGAGAGGGGGAAGAATTTGTTGTACCCACAATAGAGGTAAAAGACAAGCACTCTGAGCTAGATATTAATAATGACTTAGAGAGAGCACAAAAAGACGAAATAAAAAAGATGGTAGAAGAATTCACAGAGGTGATCTCCGACATCCCAGGAAAAACAACAGTAGGCGAACATATAATCAAACTCGTGAACAAGAAGCCAATAACCTTAAAACCGTACACAATCCCGTCACACATGGCAGGGAAATTAAAAGAAGAGATCAATCTAATGTTAAAGTTGGGGATCATAGAAGAATCAAAATCACCCTATTCTTCGCCCTTAGTCCTGATAAAAAAGAAAGATGGCTCAGTACGCACGTGCGTCGACTACAGAAAACTAAATAAGATAACGAGAACCGTAGCTGAAGTCATCCCAAACCCAGAGGATATACTGAACAACATGACACATTCAAGATATTTCAGTAAGTTAGATTTAACCAAGGGCTACTGGCAAATACCCCTGCAAAAAGATAGCCAGGAATATACAGCGTTCCAAGGGCCCGATGCCCTATATCAATTTAAATACATGCCCTTCGGACTATCAACTGCCCCGGCAACATTTAACAGAATAATGAGGAAACTCTTCGGTCACTTAGATAAGGTAGAGACGTACTTTGATGACATATGTGTGCATACAGAGGACTGGGAGACACACATCAAGACACTTAGGCAAGTTTTTGAAACCCTGAAAGAAGCGGGATTTACAGTAAAACCAGGGAAAATGGAGATCGGGAAAAAGTCCATTAATTTTTTGGGACACAGAATAGGAGGAGGACTACTGAAAACCGAGAGTGATAACGTACAGAAAGTTTTGAAACTAGAGAGGCCTACCACGAAAAAACAGGTTAGAAGTTTAGTGGGTCTCATATCATACTACAACAAATTTATACCAAACTTTTCAACCCTAACGGCACCCCTAACAGACCTAACAAGAAAAGGTCAACCAAACAAGATCCGCTGGACAAATGAATGCCAACAGTCGCTAGACAGAATCCAGAAGTGGCTGAGTAGCGAGCCCATATTAATATTACCTGACAATAACAGAACATTTATAGTGAGAACAGACGCGTCGATGAAAGGTATAGGGGCGTGCTTGTTACAATCCAGAAACAACACTCTACACCCAGTCAAATTTATAAGTAGGAAATTGATGGAAAGAGAAACGAGATATTCCACTATCGAGAGAGAATGTTTAGCAATAATATGGGCTGTCCAAAAATTATCATATTATTTACTAGGGTCACAGTTTATCCTACAATGCGACCACCAAGCATTAAAATATTTGAATACAACAACGTACACCAACTCGAGAATAACAAGGTGGTCACTAATACTCCAGGAGTTTAAATTTGATGTCCAGTACATCAAGGGCGAAGAAAATGTCATAGCGGATTGTTTGTCTAGACTGGAGGGGAGGGAATAAGGAAAGACAGTGACATAGAAACGGTCAGATATGACTACACGGGAATAAACAGACAAGGACACGTGATCAGCAGTGTACTGTTTTGAATTGAGGAACAGAGGCGACGATTACGACCTTCATAGCAGGGCAACATGACTCAGTTACACAAGTGTATTAATAGACACAAGGGGGACCGCGAGGGGTCAACTAGTACAATCCAATTGAGGTCAAAGTTACTTTAACACGAGTTAAGGACAAACTTAATATCCCACCCTCAAATACAATGGCTATGATTTTTTTTTCAATGTTATAATTTTTTTGGGCCTGTGTATTGATGTACATGAATATGATATTGGTTATGATGATGATTTGGTTGTTGTGTTAACTATGATTTCTTTTTCAAGATGATGTGTTTTTTTTTGTTTATAACTATGATAAGAGATAATAAGGTGTTTTTGTTAGAACTTGCGGGGTCCAGGTGACCTCGTGTCATTTTTTATAACATGTATTGATGTGTCCTGGGTACCAGTACTATACTGGGTATTGATGACGTATTTTGAGGGTCATGGCCATTGGGGTAATGATATAAGAAATGTTTCGCCCTGGAGATAATCAGGACATTCTTGATAAGGATATGTATTGTTGATATGTTCTGCTGAAAATAATGTTTGTGATATTGATGATTATGCATTGACTATTTATGATTGAATTTGCTTTGATAATATTGTGATGAATATCAATGTATGATCATGATAAACGTTTAAACTTATAACCAAGTAAAAGAGGGTTATAAAATGTCCCGCTATGGGGACAATAAAAATACATAAAGTGTCTTGCAATGGGGACAATAAATATACATAAAGGGTCCCGCTATGGGGACAGTTAAAGATACATAGGAGAACAATGACTGTTCCGTATAAGCCCATGATGGGAAAAGCACTAGAATTGGATTGATGGTTAGACTTAATACCAATGTTTCGTGCGTATGATTATTTTTCAGGGCAGGTTGTTACAGATAACATTCTCATGTATTCAACCTTGCATTTGTACATACTTATCATGTTTTTTGTGGTCTAATTTCTAAGATTTTTTAGAATTGATATGTAAATATTTAACCATGAAATGCGTTGATGAGAAAGTGTCCACGATATGGGTGAACACGATGTTATTCTGTGACTATTATTAGAAATTTTCATGATTTTCAAGATGTGTTGTGAGTGGTTGTGAAAGGACAGTGATTCCATACCCTGACTTTTGTTGTTTTATTGATGTTGTAAATATAAGATTCTACGCGGTAGTAGAATCTAAGGGAAGAGGGGGGACATGTCAGGGGTATGAGAATCACTGGGAGTGAATGCTTGTTGACTGGGAGTGAACTCCTGTCACGAGAATATGTCTTAATGATGTCTGAGCGAACTTCTGGTCACACGGGGTATGACAGAGGACACGCCAGGGTCAATCGAGACCAGTTTGGGGGGGTTAAAAGGGACGAGCTGAGTGGGTTAGTTAGTTGTCGCAGTGTTGTGCAGACGGAACGGTCTGTGATAGACCGGGTAGTGATAGTAACACGGAGTGGACTCGGACCGAGTCGGACTTAGAGACTTCGTGTGTATACGTGTGGCTGTAAGAGGACTTGAGCGTGGGCCCAGGATGGTCGAGTCGGACCGAGGGCATGCTCGAATATTAAGCCATTTGCAGATAGATGTATTGGATGTCTAGGCGGGACCGCCAGTTTATACAATTGTACATAGCAGAATAAACAGTGACTTGTACCCAAATCTGGTGTCATTTCTTGTGTGCATGCGGCGGCGAGCCAGCAATAACCCACCAACAAATGAGACACTAACATTCACTATTTTTTTTACAGTGCAGTGCATTTTAGTTTTATTAATAAATTATCAATAGTATTTTCGTAGGGAACGGATTAGGTAATGTACATTTAAAATGGACTTGAATTACGAAAAGTCTGAGATACGAAAGAGACTCCGGAACAAATTGATTTCGTATCTCAAGGTATTACCATACTCTAAATAAATTTTTTCTGATTATATTTTATTCATTTGTTCAAATGACGAAAAAAATTTTAAATCGCCGCTGGTCGCAGTTAAATTCTAAAATCTAAATGAACCTATCTTTTTTGCGAAAACATTATTTACCATAAAGGAGCGTTTTAAATAGAAATATTACTTACCTAACGCGCTTGTAGTAACATTTTTAAAGACAGGATGCATGGCATATAGAGCATGTTTTTAAAAAAATTTTGATTGACATGGATTTCATTTTTAGTTTATTTGACACAACATGTAGTGGTTTGATGCTCGAAACGATGTAATGAAATGCCTTCATTAATTCTTCTTTAAAGTTATTTTTAAAAGTTAACGTGGTAAAGAAATGTAAATATGTAATCATATGAATTTACTGGCATTGTTTGTATAGAAATATATTCCCATTTGAAGCCCTCAATAATTTGGAAACAAACGGAGATTAAATTTGGAACGAAACATGGGCCAAATGTATCCTACAGATGGCTATCCGAGGCGGAGGAAACGAATGGGCACGCGGGAGGGGTCAAGAGAAGAGGGGTGAGTTGATGTTTTAAATCTTGTTCACCATTTCAGTTTTCCAGGGTTTTTTTTTAAGCATGATGACGCACCATTCCGGTTCATGATGACGCACCATTCCGGTTCGGTTCTTATCGGAGCTATTTGAAGACATATTTCACCTTGCGTGACATCATGCTATGCTATTGTGGGAAATTTTGTGTGTGTAAGTTCAAGAGCAATTATGGGTGCCCGAGCAGAGAGAGCTTGAGGATATGGAACGTGAGGGGTGTTGCCATCATATGTGGTGGGTGGGGGAGCGGACGGGGGGTGATAACCCAATTTACACTGGGTAATCTCCTGTACTGTTTGCTCGGATGTTAGTACACTAGAGATGTCCAGAACACAATTATTACGGGTCTGTTCACTAAATCCCGTGCGGATAATATGGAAGTGAATAATTCATTCCCTCGGTTCATGTCGCAGACAAGTGCTTAAGACGAGAACGCATGCACTGACAATTTCTTTAGAAAGATAGCTTCTAGTTATGTATTCCTTTTTTAATTTTTAAATAAACGAGCATAAGTTATGAGACTTGATGGTAAAGTGTCTGTTCAACAGTTCATTCACTAATAATCTGTACTTGACAGGGGCGTAGGTAAGGTTAGTGCTGCCCAGGGTGGGACCGGAATGGCCTAATCTGCCTGCTTAAAGTAAAAAAAAATCACGGGAGATATCACCAACACTGCCAATAAAGAGAAAACAACTGCCATCCAAGGTTTGAACAAACTATCTACCCCACCCCCACCACCCCACCCCCAAACACATAGGTTTGTAAGTTTAAAGCAAAGCGTTTAATGGAAAATAAATTATACCTATCGCTAGTATATGTGTATTTCATGTGCAATTGGAAATGCCTCGTGGATTTCACACAAGTTTTAAGAAGAAAAAAAAATTCAGATACTGCCTGTATATTAAAACTTTAAAATAAAATGCCTTTCAAAGAGTCCACTTGAAAAGCCACTAAGTCACTTTTTATAGGGTATTGAGAAAAGGGCACTTATAATTGCAGATTTTGCAATTATTTCATATTTTTTAAAAATAAAATATAGCGTATTTAGAAGGTTTTAATTGACCAAACAAAAGAATACTGTAGAGTTTTACCATTTAAACATGAAATTGGCAGCAACTCATTTTCCCTCCAAAATTGACTTAGTAGGTTTTGCATGTGGACTCCTCATTTAGATCTTTTTATTTCTTGTAAATTATCAATAAGTTTTCCTAAAGTTTTACAAACTATCCCTTAATTATAATTATTATGATTGTTTCTGCTACTTTTTTCATTTACGTCAAAGTTTTTTGTTTTTTTTTAAAGTTGTTTTTTTCTTAAAGTGAATAAAACTCATGCCTTTTCCCTCCATTCACAAAAATAAAAATCTTTTAATCAACTTGTAGATCCAAGAACCATATCAAATCTACAGCAAAGATTCCCTTCTTTGAACTCTATTCCTCTTTTGCTCACAGTTGTACTCTTCCGAGTTTACTAACAATCCAACACAGTAAAGCAACAAATCTTAGCTAATGGATGAAATCGACTGTCTTTGGGAGTACGTGCTCTCTAGCAATGGAAACCATTGTTTTTCTGGAGTCTTTTTTCTAATTTCCATTTTTTTTTAAATTCTTTGTGTTAGTTATTTTCTTTTAAGAATCACGTGTTCTACTGTATTTTCTAAAGGGAAAGAAAAGACAATTCCTTTTCATGTGTTTCTGTTAAGATTTTGGACACAATTTTTTAAAATAATTTTTAAATAGCACTTGGAAAAAAAATGTCTGCTTTGAATTGAGAATTGTAATCCTGTTTCTATATTTTTTAAACTTTTTAATCCACACGCTAGATTAAATGATAATCTTTACCCCATATACCTAATTTTTTTGGACTCATTCTCGTCTTGTAAAAATAGTTTAGTGAATGATGAAGGAAGGAGCCAGAGACTTAATTCAGACAGTCCTATTGTTGAAGCTGTCACAATTGCAACGAATTTCATTCAGACGGGTTAAATTCTTTAAAAAATTCGCAAACACTTCAATACTAGCTGAAACTGTAAAAACATGGGCCAAATTATCTGTAATACTATTTCTTGTCTGCCCCGCTGTAATTGCGCGGCATTCTGCACTTTTATTCTGAGTTTCTTTCGTTTTGCGCTCTAACACTTTCATAGCAAAGCTAAATGAAGAGACTCATTTCCTACTCACATTTCTCCACACCTCCTGCGTTTACTTACATACGAATTTATTTGTTTGTTATTTTTATATTCTTTTGCGAGGCTGGGGGGTGAGGGGGGCATGTTTTCTTGAGTCCATGAAAGTATCTGCTTACGTTGAAAAAGGAGAAATAAAATCCTACAAAATGGCACAAAGAACAGCATTAATATTTTTCTCTGTGAACTCTACATTGCCAACATGACAACAGATTACAGGGGAACACATGTCAGAAATATGAAATAGATTGTGAATAGCTTCGGTCATCTCGTCTACTCTCTACCCCCACCCTCTTTGCAAACAGTCTGTGCTCTTTTAATGAGTTTAATTTTCTTCAATACATCAATCGTGTCTAAGAAATAAAGAAAAAAATAGAACCCCCTCAACTCACCCCCAAACCCCCGGATTTTGATTTTAATAAAAACTCAACCTGTCTTCCAATGGAGGTTGTATCTCATTAGCAAAGCTAATAACTTGATAGATAAATAATCTCAGGTCCACAAAAACACACCCACTAACCAACAGCCAGTGTATGAGATACAAAAATCCATTGTTTTCGATTGTTTTTTAAGGGGTCAAAGTTCTTTAGTTATAAATTAAAATCAAGAAAATTTACTGTCTAAATCTAGTGTTTTTTTTAATCAATTAAAAACGTAAATAAACGATTTTAAAGACTTGTTTGTGTTTTAATTAACGGTGGTATTGAGAGGTTTTATAAATTTAAGCACAAAAGATGTAAATTATTTCTTCTAGCATTTTGATTGAAATCATGGGCTATACCATGCATTGAAACTTACTTCCACTATAAGTTTTCTATTTGTCTTGATGTAATACGTAACCTTTGTTTAATTCACATTTTTGATATTTAAAAATTATATTTAAATTATTATATTTTGAGAGACCACTCAATTCATTAATTTTATAGACGAATTTTATTTTATGTTATTTTATTTATTTTTTTGATAATTTTCTTTATTATTAAAATAAAATTCAATTCTTAATTTTTCTATTTCTGGCCAAATTTTGCTTCAAATATTGGTTCCACTGTCGTGTTCGTTTTTTAATGCACGTTCGCATTTTGTAAAGTTTTAATTTTTATTTATGTTGTTTTTTAAAATGTACACACATATATGAATTTTAAAACGTATCTTTCCATTAATGTCTAGAGCATGACGTCACGATCATGAAATCGATAACAATGTTCCTTTTATACATTTAAAATTTAAGACACGATCTTAGTTTTGAATGACACTGGCTGTAGGATCGTGGCGAATAACAAGTTTCACGTCTCCCAAGTACGTAATTTAGATGCCTCATTTACAACAATAACAACTACAAATTGTCGTTAGCTCGAAACAAGCATTTACGTCTTCTATTGTTTTAAAGATAAACATAAATTATTGTTTAAACCACCATTAGGTACACTACATCAAATACACAACAACATAAAATGGGGCGAGACTTGTAATACTAGTAAAAATTATAGTTGTTTATTTTTGGGTTGCTGAGTGCCTCTGTGCAAGAACAGATAAGAGTGGATGATGAACTCTAAACTATCGCATAAGAATAAAATAATAAGCTGAACTCAATAATCTGAAGTGAAATTGTTTTCATCTTTTCTTTCCCCATTATCCCCCTCCCTTTTTTATTCCCTGTCTTTCGTGTGTAACGATTTTTGTGGAGTCTTTTAAAATGCCAATCGATGACAATGATTTGGCTGATCAAACAGATGGCAAGAAAATGTTGTCTTGTGCTGTCGGAAGTTATCAGTCGTGTGTACTGAGCCCCGAGGGTGGCAATAGACCGTTGAGGCGTGGGGTAGTTGTCTCGCCTCGCCACATTTAAATTGTTGGTTTCATTCGGTAGTTCTCACGCGTTTATTGAAACGTGACGAGTCGTTGACGTGGAAGAGGTATTGGTTCGCAATAAATATTATTCTAATGCGTTTGTGTGTGTGTGAGTGAGAGTGTTAATTGGTGTGCTGGCCAGTGATATCCTAGAAGAATATAATTACTTTTCGTCTTATATTTGTATTTTTATTAAAGTGATATATGGAATAGCGTTTAAAAAATGTTTAATTTCCCCTCTTCATTTCCCACCGAATGACTTTTCTATGATCCAAATGTACCCTTCCTTCAAAAATATCAATTCTATTAAAGTATATTACCTATGTAGATTTATTCATTTGTCTCAGTTTTTGTGTATATTATTATGTTAAATTCTTGCGTCAATAGCTCTAGAAAAAGGGCAGGTTATGAAGAAGCTTTGCAAGAGCATTGACATATGCCGTTGTTGGAAGTCTTCGTCTGGACAGAGATAAGCCATGCAAAGGTTGTAAAACTTACATTTGATAAAACAACAGACCAGGACGAAATTGCTAGCTATTGTTTATATAAAAAATATTGGAACGTGATTCCAACGCCAAAATTAAAAACTTGCAAAATAAACATTATCCCCTCCATAATAAATAATTAATTTATGGATGCAGTAATAAACTATTTTAATCATCGATTAATGTTTTTTTCAAAGATTTAGTTTTGGATTAAAAAGTGATCAGTTTCTAAATTTGCTATTTAGAAGACCTCAAGGAAGAAACGGCTTTGTTACGTTTTTAAAATATTTTAGTTATCCCCTGTAACTGACAGCACAGAGGATCAAAAATAGAATTCTTCGAATGAGGTTTTGTGACAACATAACGTCTCTGGACCTATTAAAAATTCAAATCAATTTAGTTTATTATAATAAATATGTATAATTTTGAACTTTAAAACTTGAATATCTCAAAACTACAAAATGTGACATAACCGTTTCTTCCCTTGAGCTTTTCTAATTTCATATACATGGTAGGAAATGACCACCAGTATTGCGCTACATTGTTAATAAGAAACTCCCATCCCTCAAACATTAGTTACGTGAGCATTAGTTATGATGTTGTGTTTTCGTAGTTAGTTATTTAGTGATAATTTGAACGAAAGAAGCAGTGCTATTGTGTTCAATAAAGTAAAACAATTTGTGTCCATTTATGAAACTCCATACGGGTTTTTTAAAATGTTATCCTACATGTGGAATGGTGTCAGCAGCCCTGAGCACATAGCTCTTAATACGTCTTCCCAATAAACTCTACCAGCAAATATGTCAGCAAAAGAGAAACTAACAGCTAAGGGACCGCGCCCCCCTCCCTGAAAGGTCTCCTCTGAGGGGGCCACCTGGACACATAGGAACACGGTCGAAAGTGCCTTCCACAAAAGTTGACCTCACACAGGAGGGTTGTTTATTCCTTCCTCCCACTCGCTACAACCGAGTTTATTATCGAAGGTGTGTCGTTAGATTTATTTTATCAAAATTACCGATTAATTAATCATTATATTTTCAATGTTAACAATAAAAGATAAGATTACATGATTCCAGCGCTATATGTTTTTAACAAGTTTTTAAACTCAACAACTTTGATGACAATAACTTTTATATACAATAAAAGTGGGAATTAAACAAAAACGTAATACTAGTTATCCTTGTACACTATTTTGACAAAATGGTTGTTACAAAATTCTCTTTTTTTTCACCATATGTTCTTGTCCCTTAATCCATCTACATTGGACCAGTTCCTGCAATTCTCCGGGGAATCCATGGATCCATTTTCTTAATTGCCAGAATTACCTCAGGGGGTCGCAACCACGCCAGAAACTGTCAAACGCACACACGCCCCACCGACACATAGGCACACACACACGCGACACACACTCACACATACACGACTTCAAGGGCTGCCAGCTCGACACCATTCCACTTCGCACTTATTCATCAAACTTGTTCTGTTAATTTCTGAGACCGATTACTCCAGTCCTATATTTAGCATGACTTTCAATACAGTGTTCCAGTTACACAGCCACACATAAATAGAATAAAAACAAAACAGACAGACAGCAGACTCCCCCCACCTCCCCACATAGGACGATATGAGACGTGAAGACGAGACCAAACGCCTGCTGTCAACATCACTTGTCTTCGTTTGAAGATAATTCAGACGACAAATCGCGTACATTTGTTCTTGTGTTATATTCAGCACTCTTTGTCTTACACGACTTGTGAATTGCTGACAAGCCTGAAAGTCGATTTGATATGTGAGGTGTTTTTTCATAGCCTGTATTAGCTAGTAAAAATTTAACGTACTGTTAGACATGACTATTCCTTCAGATATATAACTATAATATAATGTACATCATAATGATGAAATAAAAACAACACATACAAATTCCGTATGCAAGATCATGCACATACAAATTATTATTATTCCGGACCGAAATTCGGGCGTGGAATGGGTTGCCTGAAGAAACCAGAAAACAAACGCTTTATTAACATTTAAAACGCTAATAAGAATACAGGACTGACACAAACCAGTAACAGATGCTCCTTCTATACAGAAGATTGTTGCGTCCTAGCATATCTATGTAGTGTCATTTTGTGGGTTCACATATTTATGTACGAGCAACAAAAGCCGTCCAAGGACGTTCCGCCACCGTTCGGTGGCAGGTTGTAACTCACCTCCAACAGCCGTCTCGACCGGCATTACATGTGCATCACGTCAAAAAGTACTATTCATTATAGATAAAAATAAATAACTCGTAAAAACAGAGCTTTTAGCTATAAATCCCAATGCGCATAACTCAAAATATAGTCTTGAAGAATACCGCACCAAAAATTACTAATTTTGAACGTCTGCGTAAATGGCGTAAACGTGTTCATATATGATTGGCTGTAGGATCATATGCGTTTGATGACCAATCGTCTTAGATGACCGGACAGTAACGGACAGAAACTTGCCTTCTTTATATAGGATGTATAGTTGACAAACAAAACAAGTAGGACATATAGAGTTCATATAGAAAACGCCACTTTATATTATCTATTGTTCTGTGCCGGAAGTCGCACTAACTCATTTGCATATTAATTTACACGGCTTACACTTCTACAATACCCCACAGTAAGAGATAAGATAAGATAAGATTAAGGAATGATGCTCGTGAACTTCATTTTATCATAAAACGTTTTCAAGTAGTAGGAATAACGTTTCTATCATTTCTCATCTCTTCAAAAGAACATTTTCATGCTCGATATTTGAATGGTTTAAGCTTGGTGTATTTATTCAAGGAGATGAAACCTAGGAAGAAAAGGCTATCTGACACGTTTGTTATTTTGGTTATTCAGTTTTAAAGTTCAAAACTATACAGAATTATCTCTAATTAACTAAATAAATTAACATTCCATTTTTGGCTCTCTATCAGATACTGAAGAAAAATGTTTAATGTCATATAGCCTTTCTTCCCTTGGATCAAATGCATACTTTAAATTTCACTTAAAGTTCTAAGAATCTTATTTTAATACAGCTATGCATCAGAACAGTCGTTCCAAACTTATTGATCCATGGACAACCTTTTTATAGTCAAAAACTTGCCATGGACCCCCAAGTTGAACAAACTACAGTACATAAATGCATACTACAAAAATATAAAATTAAAAAAATTGTTTGATGAAGATGTATTATTGAATTATAAATTTTAGTTTAAAATACATTTTAAAATAATTAATGACTTGACAACGTCATGAGAATTTTTGAGCGCATATCCGACTTAATTTTGTGAGTAGCATCGCGAATCTCCCAACGAATATTAATTTGTAGCCGGTTTCTATTTTTTCGTGATGAGGTTCTTAACGGCACTGAATCTCTGTTCTACTAATGCTACCACTAGGAAAGACGGGAAAGCAGTCTTCGCTATCTGTACAATAACCCATTATGCATGAAATAAAGTGGGATCTGTATGTTTTTTTTACCAGAATTGTGATATTCTTGTTAGAACATTGGTTAAAGTCCTCATTTGTGGATATTTCAATAAGCTGCTCCTGTATTAGTATGTATTCATCTGTGTTTGGTATCTAAGTTTGTCCACGCTCAAAGGGTTCAAATGCCAGTTCGGGAATATCCAAAAGTGAAAGAATGTCTTCAAATCTTTGGTTCAGGCCTGCATGAGGAGCCGTTAAGTGTTTACAGTAGGCAATCAAATCTTCATCTCTATTTTGCAATTGTCAAACGATATGGAAACTGAGAACATTCTTCACTTCTCACGTATACAGAAAAAGGTTTGCAACAAACGTAGATATTACGCTTTTAGTGTTTATTAAATTTAACTTTGTCACCTCATAGTTTCAAGTTAGTTTCTTTAAGTTGGCAAATAAATCATTCATAAAGGATATGTCATTTTGGGTTCATTGTGTGTCGCAAATCATTGTCTTCGCTTTCCAGGAATTTCTAAACTGAATCAGAGAGCATAAAAATGATTTAAATTTGGCACGTTTTGATAACCAATGTACATTATGTGTGAATAAGTACACAATTATAGTCTTCTCATTTTCCAAACTATTTTTGAGCACAGAATCATACGAGCATTTTCCGCGCCCTTGGCTAATTTATTTTGTCGCCCTTGAAAACTATAATCCAAAAGGTAGTCAAATACTAAATTTGAATGAATTAAGTATTGGCCCTCGGCGCTATTGGCAATGACCCAGATACCAAGCCATTTTGCGCCTCTGATTGAGCATGTAAATCTCTTTTAAGCATTACCTTTTGGTTTATTACTGTGGCCAATGACATAATCTAGTGATCCATGCAAACTTTCACTAAGATTTTTTGAGAATAATGATGTCAATGAAAGACAAAATGTAACGAAAATACATTAGGCACAGCTTGCTTTAAGTATGCAAGAAGTCAAGGAAATAGCTTTAACTTCAAAAAATCTTTTTTAATTAGTAAATAACGTTTCACCTTTCGTACTGTTTCCATACATGTAGCGATACTTTTAAATTATTTTCTTCTTTTTAGTCCGCCTATAAAAGCGTGGTTTTAAAAATCTTTTTTTTACTTCTATTTATTTTATTCTTTTACTACGTTTTTATTAGCTCGCTTTCGTTGGTGATGCTATTGTCCAAGATTTTTTCAAATCTGCCAACGTAAAATTGAACCACTTCTGATGGTCCTAGAGATCTGAAAATTTTACCACAGATAGATCTTGGATGACAATGCATTGTATCAAAATTTCAGATCGATCAAATGTACCGTTATTAAATTATTGAACTTTTAAGTTTATCTATAGTCTATATAAAAGCATCTGTACCGTCGGCTTTTGTTGACATCTGTGAGTTCGCCCCCGTGACCACATCACAATGTTTTTAAAACGTTGGGCGGGCGCTTGTGAGGTGTTTGGTAAAATAAATAGAGGTAAAAAAATATTTTTAAAAACCAGGTTGTTAGAAGTGGACTAAAAAGAATAAAATAAATAGAAGTAAAAAAAAGATTTTTAAAAACCACGTTTTTATAAGCGGACTAAAAAGAAGAAAATAATTTAAAACTTATTAGTTCAAGTACTTCGATTTAATATGACTAAAAACGTGGGGTGGGTGTTTGGTATAAAAATTAAAGATTTCTAATTTAGAAGGCAAAAGAGAGATCTATAAGTGAGAGAATGAGTGAACCGCATATGTTAAACCTCATAAGCGCCCGCCCCACGTTTTTAGTCATATTAAATCGAAGTACTTGAACTAATAAGTTTTAAATTATTTTCTTCTTTTTAGTCCGCTTATAAAAACGTGGTTTTTAAAAATCTTTTTTTTACTTCTATTTATTAGTCCACTTATAACAACCTGGTTTTAAAAATATTTTTTACGTCTATTTATTTTACCAAACACCTCACAAGCGCCCGCCCAACGTTTAAAAACATTGGATGGGTCACGGGGTGAACTCACGGATGTCAACAAAAGCAGACGGTACAGATGCTTATATATAGACTATAGATATAACTAAAAAGTGTAATAATTTAATAACGTACATTCGATCTATCTGAAATTTTGATACAAATGCATTGTCATCCAAGATACTATCTGTGGTAAAATTTTCAGATCTCTAGGACCATACAGCATTGGTTCAATTTTACGTTGGCAGATTTGAAAAAAACTTGGACAAACCAACAAACAGAACGAAGCTGTAACTGTAACTATATTTTATATGTAACTCTTTTGGTAGGCGTTCTCCAATACATAATCTTGTGCACAATAATCCACTGAAGAACTTGTTTCACAAAACAACTTTAATATGTATATTTTGTACACAGAAATATCATTTGAGGTTATACAACGTGGAAATCTTGAGGCACACACACATTCCGTCCTTTCACTACGGAACTCTACTCTACTGACAACTGCTCGCCCAACCCTTTCAACCAATGGGAATCTTCTCCCTTTTCGCGCCTATTACTTCACGTGACCTCTCCGTCAGACGATCACGCATTATACACATGGTACACCCATGGCATTCACATGTGACAAAAGCGAGTTAATAAAAACGTGTTAAAAATCCCGTTATTACTGTCCCAGCATATGGGCGAGAAATGAATTGCCTGACAAAATAAGTAAAACCAATTCACAATCAACATTTAAAACTCAATTAAAACATAAGACTAGACATAAATCATAAATAAACGTTGGGCACAAAAAGCCTCTTTACATCAGTAGCGTATGTAATATATTTAAAAGTAAAGATAAAATTCTGTGATAAAGATATAGAATTTATCCTAGCTGATAGAAATTATAGGTAGACTTCAAGTCAATGCGAATATTTAAAAAACAAGATATAAAAACTAATTTTTAGAAAACATTTTTGAAACTCCAATGAAATTTAATACCGCAATTGTGTTTTCCTAAACCTCTTGCTGATTCCTCTTATGTGGAATCAAGTCATGCTTCATAGAAACATTATCCGTTTATTTGAGATAAGATACGATTTTTTTGGAAGAGAAGCTGCTCGCTATATCAGTCCGGGTTCCTTGTGCCCATCTCGCCAACAAAAACAACACATCGTATTCATGTTGAGTATGTAAATGACACGAGTCCTGTGGAAGGACACACAGCGAGGCTGATACAAGAGGTCGAAGGTGATCAAAGAAGACCTTGGGTAAAACGAGTAATAGAGTAATACAACGATGATCAAAGGATTTATTAAAATGAGGATTTATCGATTTGGAAATACACAGATCAATAAAATCACTCGGAGAGAAAGCAATTATGGGACCAAACATAGCGGGACCATGGGAATAGACGTCGCTGTTGTGGACTTTCATTTCAACATTTGTTATGTTTCGAAATGCGCCCAGACAATAGAAAAACTCGAGGTGTCATGGTCTTTTAATGGGTTAACAAATATAAAACCTGTTTATTTTGTTAACAGCTCAAAATATCTAAAGTAGACAGTAAAATCTGTTTTTCCAAACTTTGTTTTTAAAGGTTCTTGATTTGTGTTGTAGGTCCAATAATCGATCCCAATCCCTCTTCTGCCAGTACTGTTTATTCACTAGACACTATTAAAGTTTTACAATGTATATGAGAAAAGTGTATGTTCAACACAAGAGATCATTTAAGTTGTTTCTTTTGTTTTTACATCACATCAAGGAATTGTATGTTACTATACAACATTCTCAATGGAGCGGCCACAAATTAGACACATACACTGTTTTCAAAGATTTTATTCTTAAAGGGACTTAGTTTAGTTTGTAATAATTTACAGCTGGAAAAAAAGGAACATGACGCTCTAATTTGGTATGAACAAATTTACTGCAAGTGTATAAAAATTGAGGGAAAAAAATGAAAGGATTTTTCTTTTGAATATTTAATACATATACAGCATTGGTTTGAACGCGACAGGCTATGAAGAAACAACATTCTATTTGTTACATAAAAACATCTATGTTTTATTGTTTTTTTTAAATTTAAAACAACAATTGTACACCAATCAACATGTAATTCTTAAAAGATCCCTGTAGAACCGCTTATTATTATTATTTAAAATTACACATTCCTTATTTTGGATGTTCTGTTTCATTGAGTTTTATTTACACATCAAAACCCAACGCTGGATGAAACGTTCACTTTATCCTGGTATCAAAACAGATGCACTTGCCCAGCAATCATTCCTCCTTGCTTATGACGTAAGCAAGGGTTTCTGGTCAACTCAAGCGATATTTTCCAATATGGATAAAGCTTCTCACTTATTCGTAATTGACACTTTTGTTGCTTGTTGTTGCAGGCAACAGCTGTTTTTGATCATTTTATAAGACCTCTTTAATTTTCATACAGAAGCTGCTTTTAACTGGGTCGTTAAATACGACAAATACGCAGATTGCTTATCCTTCCCGAGAAACAATCTTTTTACATAATCCTCGCCCCAAAACTTCAATAATAAAAAAAGCATTTTTTTTGGACCAAAAAATTATGATAAAAGATAGTTATAAGCAGAACTGATAGAGATGAGTTTAATCTTCTCTTATCAATTGGTGAACATTTCTGTAGGATGAATGGAGTCTCACATCTTCACTCATAAATAATGATCGACATTCTAATATATATTCTTATGAATCTGCTTATATCCATAATAATATGATGCTCTCAAAGCTTTTTTTTCTCTGAAAGTCTCAATGCTGTTCTTATTCACGCGATTCATAATGTTAGAAAATTTTCCATATGAAATCATTCACATTTTCTTTTACTGAGACTATTAATTTGAATCCCACAATTGAAAAGGGTAAATTTTTCACATGCTATTATTGATCAACAAGATTTTGGACTTAGCATCTATACATGGCCCACGAAAAGTGAGCCTTACCAACAAAATTGGGTCGTACATTCTTTACAAGGCTAAAAAAGTATGGGCCTTAAATGCTACTCATAGAAAGGCAACTAAAAAGACAAACAAAATACAGCTCATTGATAGTTTGCGTTTAGAAATAACAATTTTGTTGCTCAATTTTCTCGTATTTTTTTTTCAAAACGACCTTTCTAAAAAATTATTACTATTTTTAGGTAAACTATTTTGAAGCCCCATCTGCACTTCATTGATACCATTTTATCTCAAAGAAAAAAAACTTTAAATAACCCATTATTTATTTTTTAAATCCTTTATATTAACTCGTGGTGTCTGCTTGCTTGCACCCTTGAACACTTGCACCCTTGTTACCAAAACTTTGGATCAATTTTTAACCCACTTCCTCGTAAGCTAGCGAGCTGAAATTTTGCAGGCAGTTTTGTAACAATGATAAAAACAATGTATCAAAATTTCAGATGGATCACATGTACCGTAATTGAATTATTGATTTTTTAAGATTATTTTATTTATTCCTATGTATCATGTTATTTTTTTAGATAGAGTGTAAGGGTGTGCATTATATTGAACAACCTTTCTGTCGCGCAATAAGGTGCGTATTTTATTGACAACGCTTTTTATAAACATATTCCTGATCGGTGCGTATTATATTAAACATGTTTTACGACAGATCTACAATTTTGTATTTTTGGATGGTCTTGCGCTGAGTATTATAATGAACATTCTTTTAGTTACTTCTCGTATATAAAGGATTTATAGTCAAAAACTTGGTTTTTTTACGGGTTTTTAACATTTCAACTTGATCCTTAAGTCAACGCTTAGTTCCTCCAATATGTGAAATTACGTTTCAAAAACAGTTACAGCTAAGTCAACATAATTATCCACTGCAGTTTGGCTCCTAAAATGTGTTGTTTCCCAAGCCACCTTGGTACTCTATTGTAAGTAGTTTTAGTTACCGGAAGTCAGCGTCGCAGTGCCTTGGGACCAAATTAAAGGACGGATATCATTAACTATCATCAGCATACCTCCTTTCAGCGAGCTTGAGATTGATCCTATAGATAGAATAATCCGGAAGAAAGATAAAGCCCGCCCAAGCCTGGACAAACACGACAGACTTGGGAAGCGGACAAAGTGGATTTTTTATTTTCGGATACTGACTAAAGTAAGGATTAATTTTGTAGCTTCGCTAAGAATTGTTTGATATTCGGAATATCTTTCATTAGTAGACTAGATTTGTAACACATGAGCGACCTAAAATTTAATTAAGGATCCGAAAGGTAAAAAAAAACATAAACTGTGGAAACTTCGAATATTACTCTCTATACATCATGTTGTTAATAATAGAGTGATGCAGACTGACGAGTCTAATAAGGCTCTGAATGAAGGTTCTGTCACATTCTATATTGTCACATCTAGTGAAAGTGTCTGATGAAGTTTCTAAACTAGCGTTTAAAAGACTAAAACAAATTAGTAACTATTATAGCAGATATTTTGTATCTAATAAATTTTTAAAAAAACATCTAAGTAGTGTCTATTGTCATTCCAAATGGAATAAAACTATGTAGAAAACATATAATATTCAATGCAAATCTTAAAGGGCATTGTCTGATGAAGCTCCTTTTTAATGCAGGGTCCAACGTGAAGACTCAATTTCATGTTCATTTCATGAAGACAAAAATGGATTCAGGGGAAAACATTAAAGTAATAAATAATACATCGTATTAGCTTTGTTTTCCTTTTTTAAATGATAAACTTATAGCTGCTCTCAAGACAACTTAATCTTTAGTTTTAAACATCCATATACTTTGTTTTTAAATCAACATTGCTAATGGCTACTTACGCATGTAAACTAGGCTTAGCGTTGTGCTACAGAATAAAAAATGTGGATGCGTAGACAGGCCCCCGGAGCTGTTGTTGATTGCTTCCGATATGTCTGGCCCACAGATGCTGAGTGCCAAACAACGGAGTTAAGCAAATGAAAAAAAAACGGGAGGTCATTTGTAACTGTCGTCCACCAAAGATGGAATTAGCCACATTGAGGCTCATTATTGTTTTTTGTCTAGCAATACTAGAGATCATCCAAAAAATGTGTTTCAACCGCTAGTGGCAACGGGCAAAACTGTAGACCACAGACGCACACAAATGTAACCCCATCAAATAATTTCATACACATATAACATAAAACAATAAATGTATTGGTGTTAATTCAAATATTTTAGAATTTGAAACTGTTTGTATTGTGACTAGGCCTGTCAACGGGTACCCGGGACCCGGATACCCGTTGCCGTGTGATTACCCGGGTAGTAAAATTCCGCCCGGGTACCCGTGAAAATGTGGCTTCAATTTCTATATTAACCGTAGGCCAAACTTCGGCTCCCATGCGGCTTTTTTGTGTTGACATTGTGGCTTGCGAAACAATTTATCAAATGAAATTTTGGTTTCAAATATATGCTGTGAAGTACGTCTAAGGAGAAATATCTTTCAACGGGAAATATCTGTCAAATGGAAATAAAATATGGTCCCAACAAATACAATGTATTTTGATATATCTTTTTTTCTCTCAACGTGAAACAACAATCCCACAACGCACAAACAAAAATTGGTTCTTTAAAAGAATCATATAAAGAAAACAAAAGTCCTCTGCCAAAAAAAGGATGGACTGCTTATAGATGAAAGACGCCGTGTTTGTTAATTTAAAAAAAACACCCTTGCTTTGACTAACTTTGCTTTGAAATACGCCGATTGATACTAGCTGTATTGTTTATCTACCCCCTCTCCTCCCTTCACTCCTATAACCCACACCCCAGCACTTCTTGTGTTCATTAACAAGTGTTGACCTAGAAAAACTGATCTTAATAATGCGTACAAGGTCGTCAGTATTTAATTTTAATAAATTAAATAATTACTAACAGTATAAGATGGGTAAGACGTCGGCTGAGGATGGACTGCACAGAGATGAAAGATGCCGTGTTTGTTCTTTGTTCATACAAGCACGCTTGCTTTGACACTAACTTTGCTTTGAAATAGCTGACAGTGGGTCACCGATTGATACTATCTAATGCCGTTTTTCTACTCTCCCCTCCCCCCTCTTATCTCTTCCCTCCTATAACCCAGTGCTTCTCAAAACATTTTGTATTGTGGATGGCAGGATTTTTTCCATTGCACCAGGAACCGGTGCACTATTTTCCCTGTACTTACATGGTAGCGAAATGTATTTTATTTCCTTTTATTTCTTTCATTTATTTGCTTATTGTCAAAAATGACAAATTCTATAGTTAGTATTATTGGTTGCAATGGAGGATTATAATTATATTTTTCTATCCTTTCATGATAAATTCTGCGGACCCCACTTTGAGAAGCGCTGCTATAACCCACAGCCCTTGCATTCGCGTGTGTTTCTTGTGTTCATTGACACGTGTTTGCCATGCCCAAAAATTGATATTAATAATACACCCAAAGTTAATAAGATGGGTACAGGGTTACCATATTGGCGTTTTTAAGCCCAAATTCTCAAAATTTGGCCTTTTTAAAGAGGGTTTTGCCTCAAATTTTTTGTGTGGCTTTTTGGCCTTTTTTTGGGCCTTTTTCTTAAAAACATAAAAATATATATATATAATATATATATATATAATATATATAAAAATAATATTTATTACAAAAAATAAATAAAAATTCGCCAATAAGTCACTAACCTTATTAATTATTTTCTGTTTTTGAATATCTTACGTGTATGTTAGACATTAAAAAGTTTTTAAAAAGTTTAACGAAAAGGCTATTATCTTATCTTATCTGTTTACAGACGCTCCTTCTATACAGAAGATAATTGCGTCCTACGCTTATCTATGATTTGTGTTTAGTCCTGCATTTTTATTAGAGATTTAAATGTTGATAAAGTGTTGGTTTTCCTGGATTCCTCAGGCAACCCATTCCACGCCCGAATTCCGGACGGGAAGAAGGAAAACTTGTATGTGTTTGTTCTTGCATACGGAATAAGAAAGGTGTTTTTATCCTTATGTCTATCTGAGGGTTGTATTAAGTTATCTTTGTGTTGTATTTCTAAATTAGAATTAATTGCTTTATGTATGATTACTACTTTGCTCTTGGTTCTTCTATCCTCTAGTGTTTCAAGGTTTAATGATTTAACTAATGGTGTTATTCTTGTCAGTTTCGAATATTCTCCAGTAATGAATCTGGCAGCTCTTTTTTGAATTTGTTCTAGTTTATCAATGTTTTCTTTGGTGGATGGGTCCCATACAGAAGATGCATATTCTAGTACAGGTCTCACCAAAGTGAGGTAGCATTTTAGTTTTATATCTCTATTACATTTGTTAAAGTTCCTTTTTATAAAGCCTAAGGTTTTGTTTGATTTTTTAATAACTTCATTGACATGGGGATTCCATGATAGTTTCTCATTTATTAAGACTCCTAAGTATTTTGCATCTTTAGTTTGGGTCAGTTCTTTTCCATGAATGTAATATTTTGAATTTATTTGTTTCTTTTTCTTTGTTACTCTTAACAGTTGACACTTTTCTGGGTGGAAAGACATACTCCAGTTAGTTTCCCATTTTATCAATTCATCTAAGTCTTTTTGTAAAATTTTGCTATCTTGTTCTGATTTAATTGTTCTATAGATTATACAATCATCAGCAAATAACCTAACTTTTGTACCTGTTGAGATGTTCTATTAAGAAAAAGCCAGATATAGAATGCAGGTCACACTTTTAGATGCTATTGTTAGATTCAGGGCTGAGCTTTTGTTTACAAATAAATGCAGTAAGGACTTTCTCATGTCACCAAGAATGCTTCATGACTTGACATCTGATAAAGTTTATAATAATACTGCAAATAGCAGTCTATAGGAAAAGGATGACCTGAAGCTTTTCTTTCAAATTTGTATGTTAGTATCATAGTCTATTTATTTTGTGAATATAACCATATATAAGAGCATTGGCATTTACACATTTATCAATTCTTTTCTCCTGGTTCAACCTTCATTTTAAGTAGTTAAAAAATTTTCAGCCGTTATGAACCGTCCATAAATGACGTCACGCAATTTTTGGCAGATTTTTCAATGTGTTTTCACCCCCCCCCTCTCGTCAGACGTAATCAAGGGCTAGACCCTTTCCAATATAACTTCACAGTTCTTAAAAGCACCCCCCTCGCCATATATCGCAATAAATCTGTGACCCCCTCCGCTCCCTAGGTGCGTGACGTCATTTTTGTTGACATTTTTCATATAACATAAGTTTGGCCTTTTTTTGGCCTTTTTTGGCAGTCAGTTTGGCCTTTTACCCAAATTACAATCTGGCAACCCTGGATGGGTAAGACTTTGTGTGGAATCAGGCCGATCAAGTTGACAGTGACGCGGCAAAATGCAACCATTGTAATGAAATTGTGTCTGCGAAGGGTGGCAACCCAACGCGATAAAACGCCATTTGAACGCTATTAATAAATTGATATTTATAAACAAATCGCCGATCCACCCAATGTCAGCAATTTTTTGGTGTCAACAAAAGCAGTACCACTGACCAAAGCACGATCACTTAAGATTTACCGCAGTATTGCGTCCTTCATCGCCATTAGCATCGACTACCGACGCCAAGGATATTAACATTCAAGGTATGACCCTGAACGTTACGTCATTGCCGTTGACATTTTGTTTGCATGTTCAGTTTACTGTCGTTTATGAGTATGACGAATGCATTTACAGCAGGAATTGAATAAAAGTTTTTAGTGCATTATAGTTATTTGTAGTGCATTAGTAATAGTATGTTACTGGAAGTAAGCCGTTGGCTACTACTACTGTGTGAAATGAGGTGCATGGATGGTGGCTAGGTTAAATTTTATAGCGCTCATGACGGGGAAAATTATGCGACGTTTAAGTTTAGAACGGGTAACCCGGGTACCCATTCGAAATTTTCACGGGTACCCGGGCAGCTTTTTTCAACAAAATTGACAGCCCTAATTGTGACAACTGCAAACAAACAAAAAAGATTTAGTTGTCAGATTTTTTGCGCATGTTGATAGTGAGACATGAAACGCTTCAAAACGATCACTTAAATGGTGAATAAATTAGTTTTTAATTGAAACGGTGATCTATTCTGTCATTGAGATCTCCACTTTTCATATTTCAAAAGATTTAAATACTATCTTAAAGGGATAAGGCTATTTTATACAGTTTTGCTAATTATTTGTCAATAACACAGCCTTAAAGAATGGTCGTTTTTTATGATTTTGTTACGCATTTTATTTTATTAAATCAAAGTTCTTATTCAAGTGTATGTTACCTACTCATGTTCTGCTAGCCCTGAAAATAAATGAGAACCACTGAATGTCTTCCTACAGTAAAATGGTTGCGACAGTGACAGTGCCTGAAGAAATTTTAAGGAATGTAACATATTCAACGCATTTTTTTTATACATTAAAATACTCGTAACATTGTGGGTTCGCTCGCACTAGGATAGAGGTTTATCTGCTGGATGTCTGCTCGAACATAAACAGATATGACGACATATAGCGAAGCACAAACTATAGCAGCTGATAAGTGTTGGGTGTGCTCGCACTAGAGAAGGGTTGATCTGCTGGATGTCTGCTCGAGGTCAAACAGTTGTGAAATATTAATGTGCTCAAACTATAACAATTTAGAAGGATCGGGTGTGCTCGCACTTATTCAAAACAACCTAATGGGTGCGTGTGCACTAAACTAAACATTACACCTGCACTCGAATAGATGTTACCTAATCATTTTTCTTTGAAATAGAATAGTTGGAATCCAGTCAACCTTTTCTTCCTCTAAAGAAGATGGTTCTAATCAGTGCTGTTACACTTAATTTGTATGCCAGTGAATTAGAAGACGAATATCTTTAACGGCTCTAAACCATGTGCGGTCGCCTAGCAAAGCAAAGAGCGGAGAGAGGATTAGCACTAATTAAGATTCCAATAATGACAAAGTTCTCTCTGGAATGTAGATTCGATCTCTTGACTTCAATTTAGAGGAAGTTGATGCATCACATATGCTAATATTGAGTTGTTTTAGGTTGGAGGGGGACAAGGCGTAGTAACGTATTAGCTGCCATCGCCATATCATGTTATATTAAATCATATAATATGATATAACTAGATTGTAATGGGGCGCCGTGGCTGTGAACCGACCGTCTACAACTTTGGCGAACTCCTGCAATTAAGCGTTAGACCAGGGGTCTGGAAACCATGGCTCGCGAGCTACATCTGGCTCTCAGACAAATGTTTGATACAATGCATTGTTAGGTGACACAATTCTATGTGCAACATTTCAGCTTGATAGCATCACGGGAACTGGGTCAGGTTTGACTTTTGTTTTTTACGCCCGCCCGACCAAGACAGAGAGCAATCACGACAGATAGAGACGACGGTGAAGTTAATATAAGGGATTTAAAATAAAAATTAAAAAACGTTGTTTACTCATTAATATGTATCTCCTGAGTTTAAGAGAATTAGTTGTAATTTCTATAAAAAATAATTTATTAACTTTATTTGCCCGGTAGACAATATATGAACCTTCCTTTGTTTTTAACGTTTTACTGTTTCTAAACGAACTACCCTGTAGATCTAACTGTACGAACACAATGAAGATTCCTTATGACTTTGTTTTTCAAAACATAAAGACGCGTGCATTTTCTCCTAGCTTTTTCTTGCACTCATGACGAGAATTAATTTCAGTTTAATCTCTGATTTGTCTCCTATATGGCTTACACTTTAAAATCTGTGATATGATGGGGTATCCAAAACATTGTAGAATCTTAAGTGTTTCAAACACTCAGGGGTTTGTGTTTCATCTAAAAACCCAATTATTACCTCAATTGAAATATACAAAATGAAAGAAGTTACTGACTTTGTTGTAGATTAATCAATCAATTCCTTTTTAATACGGTTGATAAAATCGTGCAAATTCTGTTTTAAATACGTGTTATCATTTTATGTTTCATAGAGTAACCTTTAACACGTATTTGTTTTTCACATGGTATATGGCTGAAGCCGGCGAGTACAAGTGCACCATTAATATTTTTTACAGCACTGAGATGACCTTGAACTGTATATTTTAAACGACGTATAATACTAAGAACTTTTTGATGCGTTTCTAACAAGTATAATAATTTAGTAACTATTTTTTAATGAACTCCTTGTTCAATTTTTAAATCCCTTATATTAACTTCACGGCCGTCTCTGTCGTTCTGTCGTCATCTCTCTCTCTCTCTCTGTCTCTCTGTCTTGGGCGGGCGGAAAAACAAAAGTAAAAAATGACCCCCTTCCCGTGATCCGATCGAGCTGAAATTTAGCACACGGACCCGTCTCACCTAACATTGCATCGTATCAAAATTTCAGATCGATCGAACGTACCGTAATTAAATTTATGCATTTTTAGTTTATCCTATTATAACGTATGTAATTCAAATTCACTGTTTGTTATTTATTTTTTTTTAGTTTGAGTTGACGCGGTGACGCGACCCATCGAAGTACCGGCGTGCTTTTGTTTACATTTTACGTGTCACGCTGAGCTCAGTCAAGCGATCGGTGACCAGACTCAGGGTTATGAAGCAAAGTTGAGTTAAGACAGATTCAGTCTGTAAATATTTGTAAATACTTTTAGTTATGTCTCATATATAAGGGATTTATAGTGAAAAACTTTGTTTTTACGGGGTTGTTTTATTTTACGCACTGCCTTTTAGCTGTTGAGTTGCACAATTACACGTGACAGAGTCGTAGTTATGATATATACATCGCCCTGGTGGCGAACCATAAAACCTGTGACCAATCGCCGTTTATTAATAGTAGATACGACCCACGGGTACCATACGCCGCAGACTTGCTCATATATAGTGGCAAAGAACATGCGAACGGACACAAACAGCAGCACATAGAAATGAAAACAACGCGAGTGACCGTGGGTGGGAACCGCCGACGCATTGTTGATCTCAAGACATGCGCACTGCGGTTTTTGTTTCCTCCCACAACCCTGAACAACCACCATCGCTTGCCAAACATTAGCGCCACTGTACTTCTCCCTGGGACATATGTACCCCATGCCCCCCTCGCTACGCCACCGCCAAGTGGTAGATAAAATAATTTGAACCCTGACGTCTTATATTGGTTCAAATCAGTTGAATATTGCCCCATTCACCGATTAAAATACAAAAGCAATATATTCGTGTGTTTGCGAAATACCGCGCGGTGTTATTTGGTGCTAGCTTTCGACCTCATGATGTAATTTAATAATTCGCCCGTGTTTGTGTTTTCAACAGCGAGCAGTTTATTGCGTGCACTATTAGAGTTAAATCTCCAACTTCATAACAGCGCGTGACACATAGGATATAGTTGTAATGACGGAGTTATGAGAGAATACATTACTCAAGTGGCCTGTTTTTTGTTTGTTTTTTGGTTAATGTATTTTTTTTTAAAGAATATCTTTTGTCCCATTTGCAAAACAGTCTCTTTAGAGAAGGGATATTTTTTTCATGCTTTAAAAAGACTTAGCAGGACAACAGCAACAACAACAAAAAACTCCATTTCCTGCCAAAGCTTCCCACTTCACAGACTAACGATCTCGAATAGAAACATTTATCAAAGGGAAATGACTCGGCTCGGAAACGATCATTCCAAATGTGAATTTTTTTTCTCTCTTTCTTTCATTTTTCCCCTCTTGAATGCAACACTTTGATTTATTGATTCCCTTCGTAATATCCCCACCATCTACACACATTTCTTCCCTTTCGCCAATCGTCAGTGGTCAGGACTACAAAAATATCATTTTGAAATGATGATTTTAGAGTGGCTCAAGGGCATGCTCAAGGACATAAGAGACTGGGGGAGAACCTTTGTGGCCACGTGCCATAAATTTAACTAAAACTCACTTATTCATAGCAAAGTGCCAATACTCCAATGAAACCTAAAATGGGGGTTAGGCTTAGCTGGTTTGATTAAGTAAGTGATATTTATGTCGCGTGCTGGCTGATGAGGGTCTGTGGGCCGACTGTGGAGCGCGTGCCATAGATTCACCATCACTGGCATAAGATATCAAAATAAATTATTATTATTACTATAACGGTGTTTTGTTTCAAGTACACCAGCTGGAATTCAAGTGAATTATCAACACAACGTATCGTCATAGAAACAAATGTCTTTACCAAGAAAGAATCGAGAAAAAACTCAACTTGTGTGGAGAGCCAGCCAGGTAATAAAATACGTTCGTCTAACTTGCAATGGTCCAGTAGCTACGTGATGGAAATGGAAGTTCCCTTTTTAAAAAAATCATAATTCAGGAATGTTGCTTCGTGATCAAAATGATACTTCTTTTTTTTCTATCTTTTGGAATAGAATGTAATAAAAGGTGAAGCTAAGGATCCATTGATCTGATGAGGCAAAAATAATCGATTCTTAAAAATAGAGATGCTTTTTTTATGTGTTTTCAAGTAAATCTCAAAGTTTAGATTTGCCTAAGAATAACAACGTACAAGAGATAAATGGACAGAGAACTGATCTCGAGTTTTAGAGGCTCTTACCACTGAGAATCAGGCAGCTCGTGTTGTCCCTTCCTGATCCCAATCTAACCTTTGTCTTTATCCTTTCTTAGGAAGATAACAAGAAGTGTTCTTGTCATGGAAGCATAAAAAATGAAGAGCAGCTTACTGTTACTTAGGAATTTCTAGTCGGAGGCACTTACAAATTCATATTTATTACATCTTAAGAAATAAAGTGAAAAAGTTGTTCAAAGCAGATTGACTTTCATTGAATTGACTGATCATTGATCACCATGAATAACTATGGTATTTATGTTTCTCCATCTCTCACATTCACTGTGTTCCTTTTTTCTCTCTTTAAACAGTTACGTTTTTAAACTATGAGCATGTGCAATAGAAAATAATATTTATATCATCATTATTGTAACTGTTATTACTTATATTATCATAACTTTTATTATATATTTTAAATTAGTGTTTTTTACTAACGTTAGTTGTGTTGTTAGGGGCCGTCCA
>CALYLW010002585.1:0-40117 GCA_944989445.1 Ampullaceana balthica
ACACATGACGTATTTTAATATATCTAGTGGATTGTAGTGGATGTTATATGTCCCAAGTGAGTCTGCATTACCACCAAGAATTTTCTTTTTGACCCCAGATGAGGTTATTTACCTCTGTTCGCCGACCTCTTTCTTACGGGATGCGCGTCAGTCAATTGAGGGATTTTTAAATCCCTTATATTAACTTCACCGGCGTCTCTCTCTCTCTCTCTCTCTCTCTCTCTCTCTCTGTCTGTCTTGGGCTCGGCGGGCGGAAAAACAGAAGTAAAAAATGACCCATTTCCCATGATCCGATCAAACTGAAATTTGGCACACGGACCCGTCGAACCTAACAATGCATCATATCAAAATTTCAGATCGATCGAACGTACCATAATTAAATTAATGCATTTTTAATTTATCCTTATATGAGGTGTGTTATTCAAAATTCACTGTTTGTTATTTTTTTTAAATTCCAGTTCCACGTGAGTTTGAGTTGACGCCGACCGTCGTGTTGACGACGACCGTCGTGCCGACACCCCCTCACATCCCACCCCCATTTATTAAAGACAAGGGACATCACTCAGTGTCAGTCTGTAAATGTTTAAAAAACAAACCCGTAAAAACAACGTTTTTGACTATAAATCCCTTATATATGAGACGTAACTAACAGTATTGATTATTTTCAAACATTTACAGACTGAATCTGTCATAACTCAACTTTTGCATCATAACCCTAGTGGGGGGGGGGAGGGGTGGGTGGGGGAGGGTGGGGGGAGGGGTGGGGGGGGAGAGGGGAAAAGTCTGGTCACCGATTCGCTTGACCGAGCTCAGAGTGACACGTAAAATGTAAACAAAAGCGCCCGTCGCTTCGTTGGGTCGCCTCAATGCGTCAGCTCAAAATTTCACGTGGCAAAAAAACAATAACAAATGTGAATTTAAATTACATACCTCATATAAGGATAAACTAAAAATGCATTAATTTAATTACGGTACGTGCGATCGATCTGAAATTTTGATACGATGCATTGTTAGGTTAGACGGGTCCGTGTGCCAAATTTCAGTTCGATCGGATCATGGGAAGTGGGTCATTTTTTACTTCTGTTTTTCCGCCCGCCGAGCCCAAGACAGACAGACAGAGAGAGAGAGAGAGAGAGAGAGAGAGAGAGAGAGAGAGAGAGAGAGAGAGAGAGAGAGAGAGAGAGAGAGAGAGAGAGAGAGAGAGACGCCGGTGAAGTTAATATAAGGGATTTAAAAATAATCACTACTGTTAGTTATGTCTCATATATAAGGGATTTATAGTCAAAAACTTTGTTTTTTACGGGTTTGTTTTTAAATCCCTTATATTAACTTCGCGGCCGTCTCTCTCTCTCTCTCTCTCTCTGTCTGTCTTGGGCTCGGCGGGCGGAAAAACAGAAGTCAAAAATGACCCACTTCCCATGATCCGATCGAACTGAAATTTGGCACACGGACCCGTCTGACCTAACAATGCATCGTATCAAAATTTCAGATCGATCGAACGTACCGTAATTAAATTAATGCATTTTTAGTTTATCTATATAAACTATATGTAGAGGTCACTATCGTTTACATTTTACGGGTCACTTGACTTCAGGCCAGCCACCGGTGTGAACACGTCTCGTGCTTAAACCAGGTAAAGCGGCGTGCTTTTGTTTACATTTGGCGTTTCACGGTGAACTTTCCCCAGCGATCGGTGACAAGACCTTTCCCCTCTCCCACCCCCACCCCACCCTTTTTGGGTTAAAAGCAAAGGGGAGTAAAGACAGATTCATCTGTAGATATTTGTAAATACTTTAAGTTCTGTCTCATATATAAGGGATTTATAGTCAAAAACTTTGTTTTTACGGGTTTGTTTTATTAAATCCCTTATATTAACTTCGCGGCCGTCTCTCTCTCTGTCTTGGGCTCGGCGGGCTGGGCGGAAAAACAGAAGTCAAAAATGACCCACTTCCCATGATCCGATCGAACTGAAATTTGGCACACGGACCCGTCTGACCTAACAATGCATCGTATCAAAATTTCAGATCGATCGAACGTACCGTAATTAAATTAATGCATTTTTAGTTTATCCTTATATGAGGTATGTAATTCAAAATTCACTGTTTGTTATTGTTTTTTTCTTCCAGTTTCACGTGAGTTTGAGTTGACGCCGACCGTCGTGTTGACGCCGACCGTCGTGCCGACACCCCCTCACATCCCACCCCCATTTATTAAAGACAAGGGACATCACTCGGTGTCAGTCTGTAAATGTTTGAAAATAATCAATACTGTTAGTTATGTCTCATATATAAGGGATTTATAGTCAAAAACTTTGTTTTTACGGGTTTGTTTTATTAAATCCCTTATATTAACTTCGCGGCCGTCTCTCTCTGTCTCTCTCTCATCATCTCATGGGCTGGGCGGGCGGAAAAACAAAAGTCAAAAATGACCCACTTTCCGTGATCCGATCGAGCTGAAATTTGGCACACTGACCCGTCTGACCTAACAATGCATCGTATCAAAATTTCAGATCGATCGAACGTACCGTAATTAAATTAATGCATTTTTAGTTTATCCTTATATGAGGTATGTAATTCAAAATTCACTGTTTGTTATTGTTTTTTTTCTTCCAGTTTCACGTGAGTTTGAGTTGACGCCGACCGTCGTGTTGACGCCGACCGTCGTGCCGACACCCCCTCACATCCCACCCCCATTTATTAAAGACAAGGGACATCACTCGGTGTCAGTCTGTAAATGTTTGAAAATAATCAATACTGTTAGTTATGTCTCATATATAAGGGATTTATAGTCAAAAACTTTGTTTTTACGGGTTTGTTTTATTAAATCCCTTATATTAACTTCGCGGCCGTCTCTCTCTGTCTCTGTCGTCATCTCATCATCTCATGGGCGGGCGGGCGGAAAAACAAAAGTCAAAAATGACCCACTTCCCGTGATTCGATCGAGCTGAAATTTGGCACACGGACCCGTCTGACCTAACAATGCATCGTATCAAAATTTCAGATCGATCGAACGTACCGTAATTAAATTAATGCATTTTTAGTTTATCCTTATATGAGGTATGTAATTCAAATTCACGGTTTGTTATTGTTTTTTTTCCCACGTGAAAGTTTGAGTTGACGCATTGAGGCGACCCATCGAAGCGACGGGGGGCTTTTGTTTACATTTTACGTGTCACGCTGAGCTCGGTCAAGCGAATCGGTGACCAGACTTTTCCCCTCTCCCCCTCCCACCCACCCCCTAGGGTTATGAAGCAAACTTGAGTTAAGACAGATTCAGTCTGTAAATGTTTGAAAATAATCAATACTGTTAGTTATGTCTCATATATAAGGGATTTATAGTCAAAAACTTTGTTTTTACGGGTTTGTTTTTTACGGGTTTGTTTTATTAAATCCCTTATATTAACTTCGCGGCCGTCTCTCTCTCTCTCTGTCTTGGGCTCGGCGGGCGGAAAAACAGAAGTCAAAAATGACCCACTTCCCATGATCCGATCGAACTGAAATTTGGCACACGGACCCGTCTGACCTAACAATGCATCGTATCAAAATTTCAGATCGATCGAACGTACCGTAATTAAATTAATGCATTTTTAGTTTATCCTTATATGAGGTATGTAATTTTAAATTCACTGTTTGTTATTGTTTTTTTGCCACGTGAAATTTTGAGCTGACGCATTGAGGCGACCCAACGAAGCGACGGGCGCTTTTGTTTACATTTTACGTGTCACTCTGAGCTCGGTCAAGCGAATCGGTGACCAGACTTTTCCCCTCTCCCCCCCCCACCCACCCCCCCCCTAGGGTTATGATGCAAAGTTGAGTTAAGACAGATTCAGTCTATAGAAATTTTGAAAAATGTAATCAATACTGTTAGTTATGTCTCATATATAAGGGATTTATAGTCAAAAACTTTGTTTTTACGGGTTTTTTTTTAAAAAATACTTTTTAAAAATATTATTTTTAAATAATAGTTTTTTCTAAACAAAGACGTTAACCATGATGATTAATAGTCAATGTTTAATTTGTATGCATTAAAATAAAATATAATCTAAGGATGTTAACACAATTCGTTTTCTGAAGGCCGGTTAAACGATTTTTAAAAATGCTTCACGCGGGTTACGATATTAATATGTAGATATTCACTAAATAAATAATAAATGCTTAAATGACAATAAAAGTGATTTGAAACAAACTTATTTTCAAATAGAAAATAAAGTGTTTTTTTTTGTTGTTATTGTTTTTGTTTTTTTTTAAGGGGGGGGGTTCAAAGATGTGTGACGTATTTTTAGAAAGGGGGGGGGTCTAAGTTTATGTGACGACGCGTGACGAGGTGGGAGGGGGTAAAAAATCGTCAAAAATCGCGTGACGTCATTTATGGACGGCCCCAAAGTCTATAAAGTACAAAACACAGCAATCGATTTCCTATGTTTATTTGTATTGTTAAACTATGACATGAATATCTTTATTAGTTGAATTAAATAAAATTATATTCACTAGATTTTTTTGTCATGTGAGCTCCAAGCTTTTCTATAAGGCTAATTAATCTCTCAAATTATTATATTTATTAACATAAAGCAACTGTTTAACCTCACTTAAAACGGAAATGTTCAAGAACATAAGAGAAAATCAAATCATTTTTTTAAAAAATGCAAACGCTCAAATCGACACACAAATGTACCCATATCAAGGGAAATAAAGCTTTGTTTCTACTTTTGAGATTTTCTAATTTAAAATATTAAAAACATAAAAATGTTAGCAAAATTTAGCAAATTGGGTTTAAGTATTTTAGAAAAAAAAACAGCTTTGTAACTAAAAGGCGATTTTGTAATTTTGTTATTTATATTTAATATGTTATGTAAAATAACAGAAAACTATGGTTTTTAAACAACCATTTATATTTAAGCTTTCATGCGTACATTTGTCTAGGTTATAGTACTGTTAAACACATAAACACCTTGCATAGAATGGTACATCATTTTTATCGTTATGAAATGTTGGAATGATTCAAGTTCACTTATGAAGAGGGCATGTCTTATTCGTAAATTGAAAAATTAGACAAGTTGTAGTTGAAAGCGTGGCTTTAATTACAAGATGACCCATGGGAGTTTTATATAAATATGTTAATATAATAACTTCTTTTATTATTTGGCTTGTGTGGGCAAGGACAATAGAGAAGTAACTTATGAGTTTTAATTAGGGGACAACAAGGTATCCGGATATCGGGATCGGATATTGCGATTTTTGCCACTATCCGGATTCGGCAAATACGTATGGCAGATCCGTATAGTACCCGGATATTAATCTAGTAAAGAATGTATAAAATCCAAAATAAATTAATATTAATGAGTTTATAAACAAATATATAAAATGTAAAAAAACAATAACCAGAAATCAGTACATTTATCAAGAATGTATAGTGAGGGAGCATTCAGCACAGCGGGGTAGATAAATGAAATTATCATCTAACTAGTGTAAAAGCCTGCTAAGGCTCACACACACCCATAGTTCGTGCATTGTTTCCGTTTCAGTAATTGACGTTCTGTGCTGAAACAATGGCGTCATATAATATTTTTTACGGCGAAAATGTTTAATTTATTTATAATTTTTCCGCGCCTTTCGAGCATCTTTTTGCGCGCCTTTTTGCGATGGGGAGACACACGCATAGGAAGGGCGATTATATATTAGATTAGCGTTCTCCCTTGTCACCAAAATAACTTGGGATGTTATTGTTCTTGAAAAAGAATCGGCGTATGACAAACACTTAATTTTTCGAAACTTAAACATTGAAGAAACAAACAAACTTAAAGGTAACAAGTACTGCTGAGTACTATGTTACAACTTACTAGTAACTACTAATTAGTAACTATTTTATTTACTCATGTCATTAAATTATGTTCATTGTTATAGCTGATATATTAATTTTATCTTTTAAAATTATTAATTTTATGTTTAAAAAAATAATTTTAAGTTTAATTTGTAATCATTAGTTTATACCAGTGGTTCCCAAAAGTGGTCCGTACGGACCCCAGGGGTCCGCGGTACCCTTCAGGGGGTCCGTGGAAAATTAAAATTGATTTGGGGGTCCCTGAACAACGTCAGGGGGTCCGCGCAAGGTTTAACTTTAACATCAAATAATAAAACTGATAAATTTTTATTATTATTGAAATTAAAATACATAATAATAAATAAAATAGTATGTGAATGCCTCTTCTACTAATTAAATACCATTTTATGTGCTTTCCTTGATGGATACAATGTTGTTTTACGTAGAAAAAGTAGTAGAATTACTGTAATTCCATATCTATAACCAATCAAAATACTTGGTTTGTTGAAAGGTCACGCTTGATGCAGAAGAAATGCCGAATTCCTATAACTATACGTAGAAAAATACAAGTTTTTAACTTGAATCTACGAGGGTTTGCAAGGTTGTGTATTTTTCGATGTGTCGGGAATTTATATTTATCTAAATTGTATCCTATCATCAAATAAGTTTTTCAATAGGGCTTTACTGTAGCATTCCATTGAAAACGTTAATAATTCTTAACAGTGGTCTGTTACAACTGATAAGAGAATGAGTGAGCCCAAGGCTGGATTTGGCCTTGATGGGGCCCTAAGCTATTTAAGGCCCTTTGAAGTCTAGATATTCTATATCAGTGACAAATATTAAAACAAAATTCCGGGGGCCCCCAAGAAGGCAGGGTACATAAGTTATTGCTTGTTTAGCAAATAGGTTAATCCAGCACTGAGTGAGCCGAAGAAACAATTCCGACAATATGGCCTTAATGAATATTTGAAGTATGGCAAAATGTTTGGAAACAGATACGAAAGGTGAAACGTTATTAACTGACATAAAAAAAAATGTTTTAAGTTAAAGCAAATACTCTTGACTTTTGGCATACTTAAAACATTATGTACCAAATGTATTTTCTGTAAATTGAGTCATTCATCAACATCAAATATTTAAAAAAAATCTTAGTGAAAGTTTTCATGGATCAATACATTATGTCATAAGAGCAGTTAATAAAATCAAAAGGAATGCCTTGATGAGAGATTATTTGCTCACTATGGTTTGGAAAATGAAGAAGACTATAATGGATTATTTATTCACACAGAAGTACGCTGGTCATCATCACGTACATATTTAAATCGATTTTATGCTCTCTTTGATTCAGAGTCCGAATTCCTGGAAAACAAAGACAATGATCAGCAACACAATTAACGAAAAAAATGACATATCCTTTATGAATGAATTATTTACCCAACTTTAACGAAACTAATTTGAAACTACAACTACTACAAAGTAACCAATTAAATTTAATCAAAACTAAAAGCGTTATGTCTGAGTTTGTTGCAAACCTTTTTCTGTGCAAACAAAACTTAGGAATAGGAGAATGTTCTCAGTTTTCAAATCTTTTGAAATTGCAAAATAGAGATAAAGATTTGCTTGCTTACTGTCAAAACTTAACGGCTCTTCATGCAGACCTCAACCCTGAAACCAAAGATTTGTAGGCATTCGTCACTATTGGATTTTTCCGAATGGCAGTAGGATTCTTTAGCGCATGGACAATCTCAGGTCCAAAACACAGATGAATACATACTAATACAGGAGCAGCTTATTGAAATATCCACAAATAAGGAACTAAAACCAATGTTTGGACTAGGATAGCACAAATTCTGGTTACAAAGTTAGATCCCAATTTTATATCATGCATTTTAGGTTATTGTGCATAATTTTTTGACTGTTTTCCTGTCTTCCTATTTGGTAGAACAAATATTCAGTGGCGTTATGAACATCGTCATTAAAAGTAACAACAACAAAAAATAAATAAATAATAAACGTCTAGAAATTGGTGCTCGTGATGATTTGCGGTTCCTACACACAAACATTGAGTCGGTCATAAATCTTATATATTAAAAGGCTATGTTCCGTGCGGTCATCGATAGCGATTGGTCCCTCAAACACATATGACTCCTATACAGCCAATTATATTGAACACGTTTACGCGGACGTTCAAAACGAGTTATTTTTGGTGCAGTATTTCTTCCAAGACTTTATTTTGAGTTATGCGCGTTGGGATTTATAGTCAAGATCTCTGTTTTTAAGAGTTATTTATTTTGACTATAATGAATAGTATTTTTGACGTGATGCACATGTATGCCGGTCGAGACGGCTGTGGAGGGGAGTTACAACATGCCACCGAACGGTGATGGAACGTCCTTGGACGGGCTTTGTTGCTCGTACACTCATACAATCTCATCACGTTAATCCCAAGTTATTAATTGTTTTCAATTTAATCTTAAACAAAAGTGATAATTTCAATAAATACCGTACTTTTCATCAAAATGTTGCTTTTGTAATTTTTGTGCTATGCATTTATAAAGTTTTTTTTTCACTTTGGGGGTCCGTGGGGATGTTTTGAGTATAAAAGGGGTCCGTGGGTCAAAAAAGTTTGGGAACCACTGGTTTATACTATACAAATTATAGTTAAACAGAAGCCTTGGAAACTGGGACAGGCTGTGTGTTGGCTTTCGTTTTTAAATTCTTTGTCATTGATGGCAGGCTTACAGTAGTCAACTATTCAATACTTTCAATTCAGTATATACATTTAAACATTTTACTTATATGATACAAGTTGTATCATTGTAATAATATTCGTTGTTGCTTTTTTAGTTGAACTTTAAATGACAGTTGCAGTTGTGAGTTGATTTGCGAACTTAAAAATAAAAATGTTGCTTGTCTAACGTGTTATATCTTATTCAGCCATATAATTTTAAAACTCTAGTCTATTGTGAATATTATAATTATACAAAATAAGTTAAGTAAAAAGTTAAGTTATGCATTAAATTATTAATATAGAGCAAAATAAACAAATTAACAAGCGTTGATTATGAAATCATTCAAAGCCATGCAAAATATAGTTTAAACATCAATTTCAATACGAGAAAAAAATATTAAGTTAAAAAGTTACAGTATAGATATTACTTTACTACATAAGATAACAAACTAAGTTAACTAACAAATATATTAAACGTGAATCGTCTGAATAAAAGAACAGTTTTTATTATGGCTCTAGATCACGACTTCTTGTACACCACACTACACACTCAGATACAACACTGTTCGCTTGGTACACACTACAAAGTTCGTTGAACTTCGTTCACGTTCGTTCATTCAATTCATTGTAAAATGTTCATCGTTGACTGACGTTGACAGTGTCACAAACCGTCATTTTAGATATCAGCTACTATCCATTTGTTGGATAATAAATATTTAAATAAATAGTATTAAATACTAGATATAAATTAGCAAAGTACACCCTCTTAGCTCTTACACATAAATGTTGAGATATCCGCAATCCGGCTTCGACAAATACTAGGATCCGGATCCGTCAAAAAGTAAAAAACTGTATCCGGCTGTTTCCTATTTGTAATATTGATCTATTCGCTTGAAAAAGATTTTTTTCAAAAGTAGGGCTGAGGAAATTAACGATTAATGAATCGATTAATCTTTAAAAAATGTTAATCGATTAAAATTAGATTAAAATTCGATTAAAATTTAAGAAAAAAATTCTTTTGTTTCCTATACAATTTATTAATATATTTTTTTTCTTACTTACACACTTTTCCCTCGTATATATTATTATTATTTATTTAGACGTGCATACGCAAGCCAAACGGTTTCTCTCCCTTATTTCTTGCATGGCAGAACAAATTTGCTGTGTTACGTCACAAAATTTGGGAGTGATAAAATAACCGCGACTTAACCGATTTCGCGAAATCATGAATCGCAACTAAACTGGATCAATATATGGGTTATAAAATATAATTAATCGAAATTTCCTGTTATTTGGCACTGGCAGACTCAAAGGACTATGGTTGAAACACTGAGCTACCGCACTGGGTGACACCAACCCTAGTGACGACTCTGCTAAATAGCTTTAAAAATCACCAAAAAAATTACTTTGCACTTATTTTAATGTTGATCATACAGTCTACTGTACCGTCTTTTAGCTTACGTACGCTGGTTATTACACACGACATGAACTCCACAAGCTGCTCTTATTGTTTACGAAAATTGAAAGGTTTTAACTAGGGCTGCGGAAATTATCGATTAATCTCTCAATTAATCGTTAAAAATTGTATCGATTAAATATCGATTAAAATCATTTTAATCGATAAAAATTCGATTAAAATTTAAGAAAATATAGTGTTGGGGCCCTTCCCCCGCAGGAATAAAAAATGAATATACATAATATATATAAATAAACATATTCCCCTGGGGCCCATATGCTCGTGAGCCCCCGGGCAAATGCCCAACGGGCCTATGCGTTAAGACGGTCCTGCTGACAGCATCAGTGCAGTTAAATTTAAACATATAACTAGAAAGTTGAGCAAAAATGTTGTTTTTAAGCTAACTGCGGATGGCAAAGTCGAAGATGGTGAAAACATTTCTTGTGTCCACTGCCATAAACAATTCTCTTTTAAAGGATCAAATACATCGCTGACGTACCACCTTCAGCACAAATCAAGTATCAACACATTGTAATGAAATTTAGTTCAAAATATTCTTAATTTTCAATGTCCGTGAGAAATGTTCAGTTTAATGACGTCATAAATTTCTATTTTTGGTTTTAATCGAAATTATCGATTAATTAATCGATAATTTTTCAAAAGTTAACGATTAAATTTAAATTAATCGATAACAGCCCTAGTTTTAACATATTATGTTAATTTGTATCCAAGATTAATATAAAAAGCAAGGTTTAATAATTTTTTTTTGCAAAATATTTTTTAAAAGTTATTTTCTAAATCAATTCACAAGTATTGATGATTAATAAAAAAATTGCTCATACATTTTTGTAAAATGAGATAATAATCTAATATTTTCCACTGAACATTCAAGTTACGCCTAATTTTTTATTTAAAAATATCTGCTTAATATGCCTGTCAAACGAGTTTTGTCTTTAAAGTATCCAAAAAGTCCATTTTTAACTTGCACCACCAGGAACAACCTGATTTCAACTTAAGGGAATTATTCCAAAAATGAAAATATTACTTTTTCCACATTATAAAGTAGCCAGTGTCTTAAAGAGTGAGATGACTTTTAAAAAAATCATTTTGTAAAAAACAGTTTTATTTTAGATATACAATTTACTTTCACCTTTATTTTATTTATTTTATACTTTTAATTCACTATTATATGAATTTGTCTACACGAAAATAATTTTGAATAACGAAATAAATTTACAAAGGAATCATATTATCTAAAATTAAAAGTACAATCTCATAAACATTTTTTTTTAAAAACTGTTAATTATTTAAAGGGAGCTAACTCTGATATTTTTCATTGGAAATAATAATAACTTTAGCAATACATTTTTATGTATTAGATTAAAAATATTTAAGAAAATGTTTCATAACTTGATATTTTGTTATGTATTTTTTAAAAGAACATTTTACATAATTTATATATATAATTATTTTTTTTAAAGATATATTTTTATAAAAAATGCTATTATTTTATTTTTTATAATAATTAATAAAAACACGAAAAAAGCTTTAACAAAAAAATACATAACCTTCGTCATTGTCCGCATAACATTTGCATTACTTTCGTTTTGATGTAATCAATTATTTGGATACTCCTTACGGAGTACAAAGTTCTAAGACAAATAAAAGACAGGTGGGACAATGGAATCTAACATCAAAGAGATTGTAGAATATTTTGAAACGCACTACACATATTTTTGCATCTCAACAATCTGATTCAGATACACATAATCAGTACACACAAATTAGAAAAGCACTACAAGCAAGTCAAACCAAAGAAATTAACAAACGTTTTACTCTACAAGACATGAAAGTGACACTAAACAACATGAATAAAAACAAAACACCTGGACCAGATGGACTAACTACAGAGTTTTACAACACTTGGCCCAATATTACATGCAAATTTAGAAGAAGCTTACAACAACAGGGAACTACCAAATTCAATGAACACTTCATTCTTCACACTTCTACCGAAGAAAGAAACAGACTAAGCACAACTTAAAAAGAACATTATTTAACACAGATTTATAAAGTTCTTAGAAAAACATTGGCAAATAAACTAAAACCACATATAAATGTTCTCATTAATGTCAATGAACAATGCAGCACTAAAGGCAGGGACATCAATCATCACAATCATTTAATCAGAGGCATTCATTAAATATGCAAATGATAAACAAATTTAAACCTGCTTATTATCACTGGACCAGGAAAAAGTTTTTGACCACACATACCTTCACAAGATATTAAAACAAAATAAAGTAGGGGAGTATTTTTGCAATTGGATTAAAATTCTTTACAGGACACCTGTTAGCAATCTGATAATAAATTATACATTTTAAAAAGACTTTGCAGTTAGAAGATCAGTTATACTATGCAGGGGCGTCACTAGGGTTGGTGTCACCCGGGGCTGTAGCTCTTGGTGTCACCCGGGGCGGTAGCTCTTGGTGTCACCCGGGGCGGTAGTTCTTGGTGTCACCCGGGGCGGTAGCCCTTGGTGTCACCCGGGGCGGTAGCTCTTAAGGTCTCCCGGGTCGGTAGCTCTTGGTGTCACCCGGGGCGGTAGCTCTTGGTGTCACCCGGGGCGGTAGCTCTTGGAGTCACACACCCCCCCCACACACACACACACTCCTCGAGTCTGCCAAATACCGGGAACACACAGATTCTTTAGTAACGATTGAAAATATAGATCAAATGTTTGTTAAAAAGGCATTAGGAGAAAAGTTGAATTTAAAGTCGATAGGTAAAATATGTAATATTTAAAAACAAAGAACTAAATAGAAAAAATATTAATTTTAAAATTGTATTTTAACATTAAATTATTAATTTTAAGTAATACGGTTAAATAACTGTAATATTTTCAAATTTCACAAACTTGTATCTACATTGCGTTCCATTAAACTTTTCAACAATTACATTACATTACTAAAATTAGATTATATTACCAACCATTACAGTACATCTTCAAATGAGGTAATGTTGTAACCGTTCTGTTTTGGGTTTGCAAAATCAGCAACTCTCAGAATAATATGTAATAATTAAAAATACAATGTCATTAAATATATTTAAAAAATCAGAATTTAGATTTTCTGGCCTTTAAAACTGAAAACGTGTTAATTACGTCATCGAAATCTATTTCTTGTGCCGATTCACTCTCAATGGATAACATGGCAAGATCAGAAAGACTTGACTGCCCCATTGTAGATCGCAATTAATTCTTTATAAGCTTTAGCTTTGAAAAACTCCTTTCACATGAAGCCACAGACACACAGATTGTAACAAATAATCGTAAACTCAATGTGAGATAGGGGAGAGATTCTATGAAGTCCCATTCAACTACAAATTTCAAAACGTCAAGTACGGACCAGTCTTCAGCCTCTTTGAGATCGATCTCTGCTGCCTTCAGGTGCCTTCTCAGCCTTGGTATTTCTAATAAAAGATCTACCTCTGACAACTCATCATAGAAAGTGGACAACTTTGGAATGGACTTTAGTAATTCTTCTTCAGTGGCAGATATCAATCTTTTGGCTTGAACAGCCTCAAACATGGTTGCTACTTCCTTGATTGCACTTGATCTGATCTGGAGTTCAAAATGGAAACGATCAATACAGTCAAACATCGACCTTTTGTTTTCTTCTTGCATAGTTAGTCCAGCATCTCTTGTTTTCTCACCTGTAATCCTTTTCTTCAACCTGGGTCTGCTCTCTAGGGAAATTTCCAAGTTGTTCTGATTTTAAAAAGCGCTGGGATATTGTCCATGTTTCAATCTATCATAGCACAAATTGTGAAAGGTGTAACGTTGAACTTTGTATTTGTTTAATAATAAAGCTCAAATCTATTGTTTTCATAACACGATTCGATTGTATTTTTTAAAACTTTCATTCACTTTCATCGTGCGCTCTTTAATGACATACATGTGCCAAAATTGATTATTTAAAGAAGGACAATGTTCCCAACATTCGCTCCCCTAGAATAATGTTATATGTGATGTTTTATATTGAATTAGACCTTGTTATTTTGTACTAACTACAAAATTGTCTCACTATACACCTTTCACAATGTGTGCTATGATAGATTGAAACATGGACAATATCCCAGCGGCAATAACTCATTTTCTGTCAAAAACTCAACTTAGAACATTGGTATTCTAGGGGGCGAATGTCAAACAAGCCTTAAATTGAAAAAAGTTAATTAATTAATCGAATGCCATTTTTTAAAGTTTAAGTCTTGTCTGTCATACTTTAAAAGAACATTAAATTTTCTAAAATTCGTCTAACTTTTGAACGTGTCCAAAATTTAAGCGTCATTTGGCTTACTTTTGTAACTTTCTTTCAAAATTAGTCAATCATTATTAAAGAATTATTTAACCAGGAAAAGGTATACTATAATGTGGCATTTTGACTCAAAAATAATTCGAAAAAATTCTCACTATCTTTCCCCTGTTTAAAACAAAATTAAATAAAGGATTCAACTGGCTTGCCTTTGCTATGTGGAATCATGAATTGTAGACGAAATACTTGAATTTAATAGGTTATATATTCAGTAATATGCTTTTTAATGTTCAGACCAGACGGTTTTCAACGTTAAAAATTCGTCGCTGCAAGTGCGGTTCTGATCGCCTCGTTCAAAATCAACTTTACTTCGCCTGACGAACGTACGCATCATACGATCTATCAGTGAAAATCGTTTCATACGAAATCGAAAAGACTAAAATGTTTTTATGTGAAATTAATTTAGTGTTAAAGGTTATTTTAAAAAGTACCTATACTCAAGACGAATACGAAAATCATGTTTCTTAGAGTACATTACATTAACATTGATATGCATGTTTAATCATTATAAATTTAAAAAAAACCTCAAACACCTTAAATACCTTATTTTCCTAAAAATAAAAAAACAAACAAAGAAAACCTATATATTTATTCTTTGAAGTAAAATCTTATCCCCCTCCCCTCAACTGTCGTGGAGGAAGTAGTGAGTTGGGATTGGTCTCACAGGCTGACACCGTGTGTCGGTATGTCAAAGCCCGGTATGTTATATTTTCTTCTAAAACAAAAGACACAGCTTCTTTTATGTCCAGCCTTTTTTTTAATTGTGCGGCTTTTTCTTTCCTTTTAGTTTTATGGTAGTTTGTGGAGACGTTTTATTATTGCCTGTTAACTGATATTTTATTTTATTAATAAGTTTTCGGTTTAAACGTATTTCATTGTATTTCTCAATTTTTTTCTATTTGAAAAAAATGTGTCTAATTTTATTTTTTGACATAAAATCGTACACATTAAATTTTAGGCTTGGGTGTCACCCCCTGATGGTGTCACCCGGGGCGGCCCCCCCCCCGCACCCTCTAGTGACGCCACTGATACTAGGTATTTTTGATCCTCTTGTCTGTATATTCTGACCTTTGAACCACTTCTGGAGAAAATCAGGAGGGAGAGAAACATTAGAGGAATGGGGATTCCTGGAGCCAAAGATATTAAAGTGATTGCTTCAGAAGATGACAATGGTTTTTCCCTCACAAGTGATATATCAATTCACAAAATAATTTCAATTTTTCAAGATTTTTGAAGAGGTAGTGGGTCCAAAGTTAAAGTAAACAAATGTGAAATTTAGGGATAGGTATGTGACAAGATAGACTAGATTTCCCTTTAGACATAATTAGAAAGGAGAGTCTCAGAATTTATGGCATCTTTTTTTCCAATAATCAAGCACTGAAATATGGAGGAATATTGAACATACAATTTAAAAATAAAATTATTGACAGAAACAAATACACAGCACAGAAAATTTTTGGATGTAACAAAATAATAAATTAATATGTTATCCCCCAAAAAATATATACAGAAACAATATGGGAACCCCCACCAACAATGTTTAAAGAAATCAACTCACACATAAATAAATACATATTTGAAGGAACAATACGCAATATCAAACATACAACACTAATTCAATCTAAGCTAGATGGAGGAATAAACTTGCAAGATGTACCAACAAAAATATAAGTATGAAGAATACAATTTATAGGACAAGCCATTACAAAATGATCAGGAAATACATTCACATATTATTACTTATGAATCAAATTAGGACATTTAATAGCAATAATAATTGATAATAGCGCTGCACATTACATAGGGAGAAAACCATCACTTTTTCAAACAACATGCATCAAAGAAATAAAAGGCAATGAAGAAATATTACACAAAACCACCAAAGAAATCTATAAACATTTAATAAAAAGACAAGCAATACCACTGAACATTAGTATGAAATAGACAAAATGTTATAGAATAAAAAACACGGAGGACACATTTAAAAATACAAATATTATTTGTCCGCAGGGAGCACTTTGGGAACCACTAATTTAATACAACCCTCCGTTAGTCATAGCTATAAAAACACTCTTCTTATCCGTATGTAAGTACAAAAGCAAACAAATTCTCGATTTTTTCGTCAGTGGCCAGGACAGTAAGACGTTTAAAAGTTGTGGCGTTGGAGGTGTGGGTGAGTGGGGGGTTGGGTTGTGTTGTTGTGTTTCTTTTTTGGGGGGGGGGATAAGAGGAGTTAGAAATAATCAAATTTAAACAAAATTAAAATAATAAATAGAAATGTCGTTTTTAACTAAATCGTTCAGCAAAACAAAACTACGCGAGTTTTGGGCCGAACAAGATAAAGTTGAGGAGGAAGAAAAATAATCCATGTTAAAACATTAATATCAAATAAAACATATTTTTGTAAGAATTAAAATTTAAAAAATCTTTGGCATAACAATTTTAACTCAAATGCCAGTTTGCTACAGCTGGATATCTGGTTTTTTCTCTCGGCTACAACAATCTTGGTGTTTAGCCTCGTAGGTCGGGGTCATATTACATTCATCAAAATCATTTTTTCAACAAATAAGGCACAATAATTAAATTTCTCTTCCTCATTTTAAGGTTAATTTTTTTATTTTTAATACCTAGGGGCTGTAATGTTCAGGCACTACAACCACTTCATTTCTGATGCTTCAATACGAAACAAGTGACAGAGAATTATTTGGCCTCTGTAACAAAAGCAACTTCCACTCATTGCTCAAAGTTTATTGAGCTAAATATCCCAAGGTGATTGAATTTTTTTAAACCTTCAATTTCCTCTCGGCCACGTACATACATGTATGCCAGTCAAAACATCTGGTGCCAGATAGAGTGTTCGGTGGGCCGGATGTGAATGAGACTAACAAATTTGTAAACACATTTTTTATTTTCCTTCAACCTAAACTATATATATATATAGAGAGAGAGAGAGAGAGAGAGACAGCTGCTACAGAACGTGTTGCCCGGTCTACCCTCTTATTTTGTAATTTGATAGGTGCTTGTCTTATGGTAACAATAATTTTTGTTTATATATATATATATATATATATTTATATATATATATATATATATATATATATATATATATATATATATATATTATATACTATGGTGGGTGAGTGGAGCGGCACCCAGAACTACAGTTTGTCAGATTGTGCCGGTTACTTATAAAAGTGAATTTAGTAAGACTATTATTTACTGTGCTATAGCACAAAATAAATATATAGGCGTTATTTTAATTGAGTAAATATTTTATGATAAAAGTTAACAATCTTTACGGTAATTAAAAGTAAATTGTTATAAAAATTTGATGATTGGATTCATAATTTAATAATTATTTTTTAAAACTGTTATCGCTTATCTGTCTCCTTATTTTTTCCACTCGATTAAATTTAAATTTAAATTGTTATGAAATTATTTTTTTTCATGGATTCACCAGGATTTATCGCGAGTATAAAATATTTTTCCACGCCCCCCCCCCTTTTCAGTGAAAATGAAAATTCGTATATAAAGAGCTCATCTATAGTATGTTATGTTTAATGTTTTGTCCACCTCATTGATTCCCTGTTGACGTATATAAAGAGCTCATCTATAGTATGTTATGTTTAATGTTTTGTCCACCTCATTGATTCCCTGTTGACGTATATAAAGAGCTCATCTATAGTATGTTATTTTTAATGTTTTGTCCACCTCATTGATTCCCTGTTGACGTATATAAAGAGCTCATCTATAGTATGTTATGTTTAATGTTTTGTCCACCTCATTGAATCCCTGTTGACGTATATAAAGAGCTCATCTATAGTATGTTATGTTTAATGTTTTGTCCACCTCATTGATTCCCTGTTGACGTATTTTCAGATATCCCTGAGAGTTGTGACGTACGATGTAGTGGTGGTCGGACACTTCGATCCTGGACGATTCGACCACAAGACGTTTCTATTCCCAGGAGATTTCAACCCCGGTCGGTTCGACCACGGACGATTCAACCACGGACAGTTTGACCACAGGACGTTTCAACCCTTCGTTCTACACCGAATATTTTTTTCTTTTGATTTCTTTTTCTTTAATTTTTAAAAAAATTTATTATTTTCATCCAAAAATTAAAAAAAAACCCCACTATTTTTAACTTTTAATACATAATAATATTATACTGTATTATTTTTATACAACAATAAACTATTTTTGAATTAATATTTTAGTCGGGTGCCGCCTGATGAGGATCTGCGTGCCGACTGTGGCACACGTGCCATAGGTTCGCTGTCACTGGTCTAATGAATGTGTATGGCCCTATACATTGTGCAGATTTTGTAGATACAACCTATGTAGCCTATCGTTTGGTCGTGCGCAGGATGCTTTGGTGTGTTTTGTCGCTTTCCTTGTGGGTGTTTTTTTTTCTGTTGGCATCATTTAGGCTGCATGTATAAGTAAATTATGTTATAAAATGTATTATTTCTGACTACTTTTTTTCAAAATTATTTCTTCTTAGTTTTATTAGGAATATGGAAACTATTTTTCTCAATTAAAGCCATACATTACGTGTACTCTCTAAGAATAATTGCTATCATTATTTTTTTTGTTTAATTACGAGGTTTCCGTATACATCATTGAATATAAAAATATATTTACATGTACTTGTTTTTTTTCACGTTAGCTTCTAGCTGTTGGATTTGGCTGATTAAACTTTGAAATCTAGTTATTTATCTTCTTATCTTATCTTATCTATACAGACGCTCCTTCTATGCAGAAGATAGTTGCGTCCACAACTTGGAGAGATGATCTGTTGGCAAGTGATGCAGCATTCACAGGTAACGGCTTTGTGGGTTCCACGCATTACCCAGCCGCCTAACTACATGTAGTATGTGTAAAGTACCCATTCGGAGCGGGGTGACTCAGGGACGCCCTAGGCCCCGGGAAAAAACCCTTGCCTTCACACGGATTCGAACCCGTGACCATCGGTACGACAGTCCAGTGCGCTGCCACTCGACCACCGCGACCCCCACAAGAAAGTAACTGGTTAAACTCAGTTTTAGTAAAATATGAAAGAACATAAGAAAAAATTCAAATGGCTTAAAAAAATAGTCAGTCACTTGTTATAGAAATTGATACACAGAAAAAAATAAAAGGCATGTATAAAGGGAAATAAATCGGTATCTCTAAATGTAACATTGTATTTATTTAAAAATTTAAAATAATGAAGGAAAAAAAATCCAAGAAATAGCAATTGTTTGTAAATAATATCACAATCAAAAATCTACTTTACTAGCGCTATTGTCAATAGTTGGAAATTATTTATTATGTTATTTAAAATAAGTGAAAACAACACTTTTTAAACTAGCATAGACCTTTAGCCTTCATGTGCACCTCCCTTTGTCGCGTTCTCTGTAAATCCCCGTTCTTGTAAAAATTTAAATGCAAACCATTTTAAATCGTTTCTAACACCTAGAAAGCTAAATGTAACTACAACATATAAACAAGTTGATAGTTAACCTGACAGGACGTAAGTAAACAGCGAACGTTTCGTCAAAGAACCTTCCTCAACGAACAAATAGTACACAATATAAAACTAAAATGTTACCTTACTTTGGTGAGGCCTGTACTATAATATGCATCTTCTCTATGGGACAAAACATTCCAGGGAAACATTGATACTAGGGCTGTTATCGAATAGGTTAAATTTAATCGTTAACTTTTGAAAAATTATCGATTAATATTAATCGATAATTTCGATTAAAGCCAAAAATATACATTTATGACGTCATTAAACTGAACATTTCTCACGGACATTGAAAATTAAGAATATTTTGAACTAAATTTTGTGACAATGTGTTGATACTTGATCGGATGTTTGTGCTGAAGGTGGTACGTAAGCGATGGAGTTGATCCTTTAAAAGAGAATTGTTTATGGCAGTGAACACAGTAAACTTTTTCACCATCTTCGACTTTGCCATCCGCAGTTAGCTTAAAAACAAAATTTGTGCTTAACTTTCTAGTTATATGTTTAAATTTAACTGCGCTGTGCTGTCAGCCATTTTTTAGTTGACGTCTGCCGGTCCACATAAATCCTTTCGTTTCTACACCAAATTTTTTTTTCGTTTTATTTTTTTTCTTTAACTAAAAAAAAATAATTATTATTAAATTTAAAAAAAATTAAAAAAAAACAAACAAACTATTTTTAACTTTTAATACATAATAATATTATACTGTATTATTTTATACAACCAGAAATATTTTTGAATTGATATTTTAGTCGGGTGCCGGCTGATGAGGATCTGCGTGCCGACTGTGGCACGCGTGCCATAGGTTCGCTGTCACTGGTCTAATGAATGTGTATGGAAGATAGTGGAAGATTTTTGTAGACACAGCCTTTTTGGCCTATCGTTTGTCGTGCGCAGGATGCTATGGTGATTTTGTAGCTTCCTTGTGGGTGTTTTTTTCTGTCGGCATCAGTTGGGCTGCATGTTTATGTAAAGTATATTATTATTTCTGACTATTTTTTCAAAATTATTACTTCTTAGGAATATGGAATCTATTTTCTCAATAAAGTAATTAAAATTTACTCTTATAATAATGTATTTCCATTCATTTATAAAGACAACACATGATGCGTGCTCTGCAGGAAGAATTGCTATCATTTTTGTTTTATCTTATCTTATCTTATCTTATCTGTTTACAGATGCTCCTTCTATGCAGAAGATTATTGCGTCCTACGCTTATCTATGGTTTGTGTTTAGTCCTGCATTTTTATTAGAGATTTAAATGTTGATAAAGTGTTGGTTTTCCTGGATTCTTCAGGCAACCCATTCCACGCCCGAATTCCGGACGGGAAGAAGGAAAACTTGTATGTGTTTGTTCTTGCATACGGAATAAGAAAGGTGTTTTTATCCTTATGTCTATCTGAGGGTTGTATTAAGTTATCTTTGTGTTGTATTTCTAAATTAGAGTTAATTGCTTTATGTATGATTACTACTTTGAACTTGGTTCTTCTATTCTCTAGTGTTTTGCCTAAATGTCTCGTTACTGTTTTTATAATTGAATATACATAAATATTTACATGTACTTGTTTTTTTCACTTAAGCTTCTAGCTGTTGGGTTTGGCTAAAAAGCCTTTCAAATATAATTATTCTCACAAGAAAGTAACTGGTGAAACCCAGTTTTAGTAAAATGTGAAAGAAGGTAAGAGAAAATTCAGACGGCTTAAAGAAAATAGTCGCTTGTTATTGAAATTGATATACAGAATAAAATACAAGACATATATAACGGGAAATAAATATTTATCTCTAAGTGTAACATTGTATTTATTTAAAAATTTTAAATAATGAAAAATTTCAAAAAAATAGGAATAATTTGTAAATAATATTACAATGAAAAATCTATGATACTAGTGCTTTTATTATTAATTGGAAATTATTTATAATCTTATTTAAAATAAGTGAAAACTACACTTTTTTAAACTATCATCGACTTTTAGCTTTCATGTGCACCTTTTGTTATGACAGTCGCGTACATTCACAATGTACAATTGTTTATAATGATAATTTATTTGAGCTGAGTATTTGTTTCGGTCAATATTGTTTAAAATTGATTGTTAACCATTCCTCAATATTTCAGTGTTTGTCTGTGTCTTGGAATAAAATATCCCATAAATTCTAAGACTCTTATTTCTTATTATGCCTAAAAAGAATCTAGTATTCCATGCAACATACATGTACCCATAATTTCAGAGTTGTTTACATTAACTCTGGACCAACTACCTCTTCCACATTCTTGAAAAATTTATATTATTTTGTAAATTGACCTATCAATTGTGCGCAAATGGCTTTGATATCTCTGGCTCCAGGGATCCCCATTCCTGCTATGTTCCTTTCCCTCCCGATTTTCTCCATTACGCACTGGCAGACTCGGAGGGGGGCACAGGGTACGTCTCGATGGGTGACACTCTGACTCTGATTTACCGCACTGGGTGTACCAACAATAGTGGCGCCTCTGATAAATTGCTTTAAAAAGCACAAATATTAATTCGCATTGTGACCTGATGTTGATCATACAGTCCCACTGTACCGTCTTTCACAAGATGCACAATGGGCATTACACACGACTTGACCTCAGCAAGTTATAGTCATAGTTATAAAAACACTTGTCCTATTTAGTATGCAAGAACAAACACATACAAAGTCTCGTTCTTTCCGTCAGGAATTCGGGCATGGAATGCATGGGTTGCCTGATCAAACGAGGAAAATCAATACTATATCCACATTTAAAATTCAAATGAAAATGCAATACAAGAAATAAACAATGGATGAAAGTAGGCCTCTATAATTTTCTGCATAAAAGGAGGGTTTGTAATAGATAAAATAAGAATGGTTATAGGCATGCTGATAAGATTGGTATTAATAAGGAAGATTACATAAGTGATGAAGACATGCAGATGTAGTATATTTTACAAATACTTGTGTAGAATATACTAAAACATCAGGGGCCGTTCTTAAATGACGACAAGCATCTAGGGGAGAGGGAGGGGTCATACTTTTCTGAGATGTGTGAAAAAGGGGAGAGGGTGTTTAAGAACTGTGACGTCACATCAAAAAAGCGCTACTATAAATGAAAGTTCCACTTAAATATTTGATTAGTTACAATTTATTTAATGACGTTTTAAATGGCTCTACGCGTGTTAAGATAATAAAGTGCAGCCTCACACTAAAGACACACTATTTATATGATAGGAAATACGGCTTTTCCTTGTTAGTAAGTTTTTTTTGTTGTTGTTTGTTTGTTTGGTTTTTTTTAGGGGGAAGGGGGTCGTGGGGGGAAGGCTTTGTGACGTCATATTTGTTTATTTTAGCGTGTCTAGATTTTTACTTTCGGAACTAACTTTTTTGACGTGTAGGTTAGTTTTTTTCCCAAAATTGTCATTGGCAGCACTGCATTTAACTTTAACTCTTGCCTTAACTCTCGCAACTTCTAAATTAAAATGGTATACCATTTTAAATCGTTTTCAGCTCTTTGAAAGGATCAATATATCTTAAAGAAGTCAATGAACAGTGTACGTATAGGGAACTCCAAACGTTGGACCCTTGACAATGTGAAGCAGCATTCGTAGAAAGAAGCACTTAGCATTTCATGGATGAACAGTGTAGACTTGGCCAAGTGCATCCGTATATTTTACACTGGTACGTAATTGTAAAACAAAAGTAGATGTTAATATTGAAACGTATAATAATAAAATGACAAAGCTCAATTTAAAATGCGTGCACGAAAAAGTGCACACCATAAAAAAAGATTTAGGAAAGCGCCATCAGGCAATACAAGATTTTAGAAAGCGCAACGCTGAAAATAAAGTATAGGAAAAAAATAGTGCACCAAAATGAACCGTTTTGAATGTCCGCATGATGCTGTTCAACATGGGAATGAGAGATAATTTATTTCTTTTTGTCTCTACATTTTCTGATTTTTTTAATTTACTGCTTTCGGGCAAAAGCGAAAATTACAAAAACTATACCAAAACCATCTGCAAGTTTTAGGGAACCGTACTGCCAAATTTGGTCCTTGTCCGTTATTTGGTTTTTAAATGAGAGCGGGACAGAGAGCGGCGATAAACATACATACTTACAAACACCAACTGTGCTTTATATATTTGATATATATATATATACTAGTAGACCCGTCGTGCGTTGCAACGATCAAAGTAAAAAGGAATAAATTTAAAGAAAACAATGAGTGGTATGTTTAAAAATAATCCTGAAGAAATCTTCGTGGAAGTGTGAAAAAAAAATCCAAGTTTCATAGCAAACGGATAAATAAATTAATCATTAAATAGCGTACAAAAGAAGAAACGATATTAAGGGCCCCGGCCCCAAAATGAGTGATATTATAGTTTTTTTTATTGCCATTGTACTCATTTCTTAAACGTTTAAGATTTTATTCACTATTCAGTCATTACCAATCTTGACAAATAAGGACACATGTATCCATTATTATACAAATTGAAATTAGCAGGTGTTTTGAACTTTATATCTTTGCCCAGAATGGGCCCTGGGGCCCTTAATGTTGTTTTTATCTATTGTACTTAATATATATTCCTCAATATCGTGTAAAATTGAATAGGGAATACAATGATTAAAGTTCAGTAAAAAAGACTTTTTCGAAGGAATGGAAATTAAGAGTTCAGTGCCCTATAGTAATATGGGCTCTTAAGTTTTTATATTCTAAGTTTTGTCAAAATCCAGTTTTTTTGTCAATATCTAACTCTTAAACTACTTTTTATATACCTACAATAGGGGGAAAATAGCATTAAGGGGCCCTGGCCCATTCGGTGCAAGAGGTCAATTTCAAAAACCTGTTCATTTTAGTTCATTTTTATTGTGGCTATATTTCTCTAGCTCTTTAAAAAGTAAATAGGAAAAATATTTTAAAAATATACGAAAAAAGATATTTGGGGCCCCGGCCCCGAAGATATTGGCATTAGAAGTTCACTGTCTATAGGATTTTAATATAGGCTACCAAGTTTTTGTATGCAAAGTTTGGTGATGATCTATTCATTTACTAAGTAGCTAACGTAGAAACTATTTTTTTATATAGCTCATATAAGATAAAAACGACATTTAGGGTCCCAGGGCCCATTCTGGGCAATATATAAAGTAAAAAAATTTACAATTTCATTCCCACTTGTACAAAATTAACATAACTTATAGGTTTTCCGAAAGAGCTCTACCACCCTCGTCACTCAAAAATTTAATGTATAATTACGAAACTGCATCGTATCACAATAGTAAGTTATATAACAATTGTAACCACGTCTATGAGATAAAGAACATGTGGCACTATCCCTTTAAAAGGCAAAAGCTAATTGGCTCATAGCGCAAATAAACAAAATTATAAATGTACTTTCTAAAATACTATTTTTAAAAAAAAACGGTCGTATTAAAATGATATAAAAAAATGTGCACACCATATTTAGACATATATAAAGCTGGCCGCATAAAATAAAGTCTTGTTATAAAGTAGATGTACTGGACCAAAATAACTCTTCATTTTGATGTATTCATAATTGTCTAAACAGGGAAATAATATTTAACATTTTTATGTCTCTATATTTTACGATTTATATTTACGGTTTATAAGCAATGTGTATAATTTCAAAAAGGAATCTTTTTTTTGTGTTCCCTATTTCGGATAAGCATCATATTTTGTAAATTATATTCAATGCACACACACACACCAGATTTTATATCTGAAAAATAAAATACATTTTAAAAAAAAAGATTCAACCGTCTGTTCATAAGTGCATCTTAAAAATGATTAAAAGGAAATTTTAGAAATGGCCTATGCTATTCTGAATACAAAGTAATGAACATAAAAACATATTCAATTCGCAATTCATATTAATTAAGCGTTTTCAGGATCACTTCATTAAATTTAGTCAACTTTTGTTAATACGTTCGGTAGCGAAAGTTTATAATGTATAGTGTATATAAAGCTTAAGTAAACAGTTTTAAAGTGTACGTTTATTTGACATAGGCCATCACTTTCAACATAAAATAAACTCGCTACATCTATGGTTTTTAATTAAATGTCGAGTTATGAATTAAATTTTAAAAAATCCCAATTTTATTCATTGCATGTAAAATATTAATACAATGCATCGTGAAAATAATTGAAATAAAATAATTTAAACGCATATCTAATATATAAAGCTCAGTTGATATTTTTATGTTTGTTTGTTTGTATCCATTAAAAAAAGGCCACTGCTTTGTTGACATTTTTCCAAAAGATCTCTGAAAAAAGCTCTTATATATTTACGACACTGCAATGTAACACATTTGTAATTAATACAATATTTGCAACAGCGTCTATAAGATAAAGATAATAAAGATAAATAAAGAAATTCCTAATTTTAAAAAAACAAACAAAACAAATCAATTTTATGTTAAAAATGCATGTGAAACCATCACAATAATCGATTTTAAAAATGGCCTATGTTAATCCATCATCAAAGGAATGAACATAGCATATTCAATTCGCAATACAAAATAATTAAGCGTTTTCAGGATCATTTTATTTAGTTTAATCTACTTATGTTAATAAGTCCGGTAGCCTAAGTTTAAATAGTATAAGTGTATAGGTTATGTAAAAGACGACAGATTATGTAAAAGACAAACAAAATATAAATGTTATATTAATAGGACACAGCTAAATTTAAGATGCGTACACGAAAATGTGCGCACAGTAATCAGGTGATAAAAGATTTTAAAACGTGCACCGCTAAAAATGAAGCCTTGAAAAAAATACTGACACAAATTATTACATAAATAGGTTTTTCATTAAATGTCGAGTTATGGAACAGAAAATAATTAAAACAAATTCGCAATTAAATTTAAACCTGTAAACATTTAAATCTAATGCATCTTGTGGCAGTTGTAATTAAATACGTTTACGTGTCTATCTAATATATAGAAAGTGACAGTAAAGAAAATGACAATTCTTTGTACTACACAGCTCAAATTATGAAGCGTACACGAAAACGTGCGCACCGTAATTAGACATTATAATATTTTTTTCAAATGCGCACGGCTGAAAATAAAGTATTGACATTGGGGTAAAAAACGTCACCAAAAGTAACTCGCTTTGAACGGCATTTGAACGTCGGCGTAAATTTGTTCAATAGAGAAATGAGGTTACATTTTTTATTCTTTGTCTCTGCATTTTCTGATTATTTAATTTACGGCATTCGGGCAAAAGGGACAATTACAAAAACTAACTTAAAACCACCTTCTGGGTAAAAGGAACCGTCCTGCCAAATTTGGTCCCCGTCCGTCATTTGGTTTTTCCGTGATTGTCTAACAGAAAGTCGAAAAGTGAAACATACAAACATACAAACATACAAACATACAAACAAATGAGCTTTATATATTAGATATATATATATATATATATATATATATATATATATATATATATATATATATATATATATATATATACATACATATATATCTCTATATATATAAGCCGCATTTGTTGTCTGTCTGTTCCCTAATAACTCAAGATCCAGACAACCAAATAACGTGAAATTTGGTACACGTACACAAAATTATACCGGAAAGGTTATTAAACAGGTTTAGTTCCATATATATAAGATACTGGGGCCCGGGGGCCCAAAATGTAGTTTTTCCCTATATGAGCTATATAAAATAAAAATTATTGAAAATTAAGACGTAAAATAATGACGCAAATTAATAAACATTTTGGTGTCGAGATTAACAAGAAGGCGATTATCGCCATAAAATAATATTTTTTGTTGTTGTTGCTTTGTTGTTGTTGCTGTTGTTGTTGTAGTTGTTGTTTTGTTGTTGATGTTTTTGTTGTTGTTTTGTTTTTGTTGTTGTTGATGTTGTTGTTTTTGTTGTTGTTGCTGTTGTTGTTGCTGTTGTTGCTTTTGTGTTGTTTTTGCTGTTGTTGTTGTTGCCCACATCCCTTGCCCTGCGACGACAATGTCCTTCATGTTGTTGTTGCTTTGTTGTTGTTGCTGTTGTATTTGTTGTTTTGTTGTTGTTGCTTTGTTGTTGTTGCTGTTGTTGTTGTAGTTGTTGTTTTGTTGTTGTTGTTGTAGTTGTTGTTTTGTTGTTGTTTTGTTTTTGTTTTTGTTGTTGTTTTGTTTTTGTTGTTTTTGTTGTTGTTTTGTTTTTGTTGTTTTGTTGTTTTTGTTTTGTTGCTGTTGTTGTTAAACCCGGGCGGGAGCCGGGTACTTGCCCCTAGTATATATATATATATATATATATACATGTATATATATATATATATATATATATATACTAGCAGACCAGTCGTGCGTTGCAACGATCAAAGTAAAAAGAGATAAATTTAAAGAAACCAATGAGTAGTATGTTTTAAAAACAATTCTGAAGAAACCTTCGCGGAAGTGTGAAAAAAAAATCAAAGTTTCAGAGCATACGGATAAATAAATTAATAATTAAATAGCGTACAAAAGAAGAAGCGATATTAAGGGCCCCGGCCCCAAAATGAGTGATATTATAGTTTTTTTTATTGCCATTGTACTCATTTCTTAAACGTTTAAGATTTTATTCACCATTCAGTAATTAACAATCTTGACAAATAATGACACATGTATCCATTATTATACAAATTGAAATGAACAGGTGTTTTGAACTTTATATTTTGCCAAAATGGGCCCTGGGGCCCTTAATGTCGTTTTTATCTATTTTACTCAAGCTATATTCCTCAATATCGTGTAAAATTGAATAGGGAATACAATGATTAAAGTTCAGTAAAAAGACTTTTTCGAAGGAATGGAAATTAAGAGTTCAGTGCCCTATAGTAATATAGGCTCTTAAGTTTTTATATTCTAAGTTTTGTCAAAATCCAGTTATTTTCTCAATATCTAACTCTTAAACTACTTTTTATATACCTAAAATAGGGGGAAAATAACATTAAGGGGCCCCTGGCCCATTCGGTGCTAGAGGTCAATTTCAAAAACCTGTTCATTTTAGTTCATTTTTATTGTGGCTATATTTCTCAAGCTCCTTAAAATGTAAATAGGAAAAATATCTTAAACATATACGAAAAAAGATATTTGGGGCCCCGGCCCCGAAGATATTGGCATTAGAAGTTCAGTGTCTATAGTATTTTAATATAGGCTACCAAGTTTTGTGTATGCAACTTTTGGTTAAGATTTAATCATTTACTAAGTAGCTAACGTAGAAACTAATTTTAATATAGCTCATATAAGATACAAAAAACACATTAAGGGCCCCAGGGCCCATTCTGGGCAAGATATAAAGTTCAAAACACCTGTTCATTTCAATTAGTATAATAATTGATACATGTGTCCTAATTTGTCAAGATTGTTAATGACTGAATGGTGAATACAATCTTAAACGTTTTAAAAAATGTGAATTTGTGGGCCCCCAGCCCCAAAGGAATGAATATTAGCAGTTTAGTGCCCTACAGCATTTTAATATTGGCTATCAAGTTGTCATATACAAATTTTGATTAAGATCCAATAATTTACACAGTAGCTAAAGCTTAAACTAATTTTTATATAGCTCGCATAAGCAAAACATGACAATATGGGCCCCCGGCGCCCCATGAGTGTTAAATTTTGAAAAAAGTGATAGTTACCATCCCGGGAGCATACCCAACAGTCTTGAAAAGTTTCATGACGACCGGTTGAATGGTTTAGACAGCTATAAAGGACATTCATACACACACAAACATATATATATATATATATATATATATATATATATATATATATATTATATATATATATATATATATATATATATATATATATATAATAAATAATAAATAATAAAACTTAATAATTAAAAAGTTTACAAAAGAAGAAACTATATTAAGGGCCCCGGCCCCAAAATGAGTGATAAGTTATATTCTTTATTGCTATTGTACTCAAGCTATATTTCTAAATATCGTGTAAAATTAAATGGGTAATGCAATTAATAACGTTCAGTTAAAAAGACATTTGGGGCCCCCATCTCCGATGGAATGGACATTAGGAGTTAAGTGCCCTATAGCAATGTATTATAGGCTCTAAAGTTTTTATACACTAAGTTTGGTCCAAATCCAGTTATTTTCGAATTGTTTAACACTTAAACTAATTTTTTTATCTAGCCAATATAGGAAAAAATAAACGAAATTAAGGGGCCCCCGGGCCTATGCGGTGCAAGATGTCAATTTCAAAAAACGTTTTCATTTTAATTTAGTTTCATCATGGATATATATTTCTCAAGATAGTTACAACGTGAATGGGGAAAAATATCTTAAACATATACGAAAAAAGATATTTGGGGCCCCCGGCCCCGAAGAAATTGACATTAGAAGTTATGTGCCCTTAAGTATTTTAATATGGGATACCAAGTTTTTGAAAACAAGGTTTGGTTAAGATCCATTCATTCACTTAGTACCTATCGCATAAACTAAATTTTAAATAGCTTATATTAGCAAAAAACGACACTAAGGGCCCCAGGGCCCATTATTTGTAAGACATAAATTTCAAAACACCTGTTCGTTTCAATATGGATAATAATGGATGCATTTATCATTATTTTTTCAAGATCTTTAATAAATATATGGGAAATAAATTCTTAAAAGTTGAAGAAAAATGGCATTTTGGGCCCCAGGCCCGAAGGAATGGTCATTAGGACTATATTGCCCTATATTATTTTAGTATTGGCTGTCAAGTTTTTGTATACAAAGTTTAGTTAAGATCCATTAATTAACACAGTGGCTAACGCTTAAACTAATTTTTATTTAGCTCATTTAAGCAAAACATGACAATATGGGGCCCCAGCGCCCCATGAGTGTTAAATTTCGAAAAAAAAGTTGCCAGTTACCATCCCGGGAGCATACTAAACCGTCTCAAAAATGTTCATGACGATCGGTTGAATGGTTTAGTCAGCTATAAAGGACATGCACACACACACACAGACACACACAGACATACTTTGTTTTTTATAAATATAGATATAGTGAAATAAAACGACATAAAGGGGGCCCGGGGCCATTGGGTGCGAGATGTCAATTTCAAAAATCGTTTCATTTTAATTCAATTGCATCAGGTTTATCAAGATCATTAAAATGTGAATGGAAAAAATATCTTAACATATATGAAAAAAATACGTTTGGGGCCCCCGGCCCCGAAGAAATCGACATGAAAATTTCAGAAACTTTAAGTATTTTAATATGGGCTACCAAGTTTTTGTATACAAACTTTTGGTTAAGATCCAATCATTTACTCTGTAGCTAATGCATAAACTATTTTTATAAAGCTCGTATAAGCAAAAAACGACATTAAGGGCCCCAGGGCCCAATTATTGCAAGAAAAAAGTGCGAAACATATGTTCATTTGAAAAAAATTCAAAATACATACAATATACGATAATATGAGAACGAGGCTACGCCTAATAGGCATGAATAGCGTCGAGCTCCTGTTTATTTGTGAATTTCTTAAGTATTGGACTGTTTTGTTATTGTTATTTCTGGATCAGGATGTTCTTTATGGATCCCTGTTTTGGACGAGCTACCTTTTTCATTTCTCAAAATGTTGGATTGTTTATTTTTTGGCTGTTTTTCTTTGCAAGACTCAACGTCTTTGTCCGGCTACAATGTCAGCCATCTTTGTTCTTACGATCAACGTTCGGACAAGCCCACGAAGCGGACAATAGCAATGCCCGACGGCACACAGGTAGGCGACCATTACACTACACACGAAATTGCCTTTTATCAATGAACACGAAGCATACACGCATAACATCTGAACTGGTGTGTATGCTTAAGGATCTGTGTATTGGCCGAAACCTTCCTCGGAAGCGTAAATCTCGTGGTGGGAAACGAAAACAGAGACGAATCCCTGTCCTTATTTCCAAACAAAGACCTAACTCTGATTTTCATGTTGGTGTAGACAGCCATCAACGTTCTTATAACATTTCAAATGTTTTACATATCAAAACGTCTCCCAACTATACAGAAAGAAATCTCTGCATCGCGTCATTTAACGCTCAGTCACTTGGTCCATGTGACAAACGTACCGCTGTATGCGAATTTATCATGGACAGGCAGATAGACATCATGTTTATTCAGGAGACCTGGTTTCGACAAACTGGTGATGAGGGAAAGTGTGCTGATATTGCTCCACCTGGCTATTCTGTTCGATCATTTCCACGTGCCACTCGAGGTGGGGGCCTAGCTGCTGTCAACAGAAGTACGCTGTCACAAGAGCTTTCATTTATAACAGAATTCGAGTTTGCTCACACATCCTTTGAGTTAGTTCAAATCACATTGTCAGTGCCCCATCGTATCATCCACTTTTTTTGCATCTACCGTGTCTTTCCGAGCAAAAAAAATAAATTAACAGATGCCAAATTTCTTGAGGAATTCCAGGAACTTTTGGACCATGCCAACACTCTGCCTGGCACTTACATGATAGTAGGTGACATGAACATTCATTATGATCAACCGCAGAATCCCATGACAGCAAAGATGGTCGAGCTTTTGGATTCATTCAACATTGATCAAATGATTGATAAACCTACCCATAATAGAGGACATATAATTGATTGGGTATTACACAGACCTGACGATTGCCTTGTCAAATCCGCAATCGTAACAGAAGAGCTGTCCTCAGATCACTTTTGTGTTATTTGTGAACTTTGGGGTGATTGCCCCCCCTCCTCCCACAAAATTCCGGGACCTTCGCAATCTGCGTGCCATGAACCGCGACGCCTTCCGGCAAGATTTAAGTGTGGCCGTGTCACCCTGACCTCTGCCCCACTTTAGATAAACTGAATAGTACACTACTCTCTGTGCTGGACTTACATGCCCCTGTCACCCGCCACAATGTCAAGTCAACACGATCAGCTCCGTGGTATTCAACAATAAGGGAAGAACTTCGACGCGCCAAGAAAGCTCGACGTATAGCAGAAAAGACTTGGTTGAAGTCGAGACTTGTCGTCAATAAGCAAATTTATTCCGCTGCCAAGCGATGTGTTACTAATATTGTACATCAAGCAAAAACATCATATTTTAATAATAAAGTAATCACAAGTAGTACTAGTAGGCAGCTATTTAATGTATGTAATAACCTCAGAGGGAGTGGTAAAGCTATGGTCCTTCCCTCTGTGTATCCCCTGCATCAGCAGCCAGATATATTTTGTAACTTTTTTATCAACAAAATTGCTAAAATTCGTAAGGAACTTGACAGAACGTTGTTGCCACCACATGATTTATCTCCTTCTTTTGCTGTGAGGTCAAGCTTTGACATGTTCCAGCCTGTTACGGAAAATGAGGTCAAAAGTATTATTCTAAAATCTAAGCCAACGTCCTGCTCTCTTGATCCCATCCCCACTCCACTATTGGTTGAGTCATTAGATCTCTTACTCCCAACAGTAACTAATATAGTTAATGAAAGTCTAAAATCTGGCACCTTTCCTTCATTATGTAAATCTGCTATTATAAAACCCTTGCTGAAAAAACAAGGGTTAGACCAAAACAATTTAAACAACTATCGACCTGTGTCTAATATTTCATTTTTGTCGAAAGTCATTGAAAAACTAGTCTTAAAACAACTTTTTGCTTATCTAAATGACCACACTCTTCTAAGTCCCAATCAGTCGGCCTACAGACCTTCTCACAGCACAGAGACCACCCTGTTAAAGGTAACAAATGACCTCCTACTCGCACTGGACAGTGGGAAAATTTCTATATTGGTCCTCTTAGATCTTAGTGCAGCCTTTGACACTGTCGACCATCAAACACTGCTGAAAACCCTGCAAAATTATTTTGGAATTTCTGGCTCAGTTCTGGCTTGGTTTCAATCATACTTATCTAACAGATCACAGGTAGTATCAGTAGATGGCTGTATCTCTCACAAAGCTGACTTGCTTTATGGTGTGCCTCAGGGCTCTGTTTTGGGTCCGGTACTTTTTGTGCTGTATACAAGACCACTACTTCTACTGCTCGAAAAGCATTCAGTTAAAAGCCAATCATTTGCAGATGATACTCAGCTATATACTCACACAGATCCCTCTAATTTGGACTCCGCTGTCCAATTGATGCAAGAGTGCATTGATGAGGTAAAGTCTTGGATGACGTTCAGCAAACTCAAGCTGAATGATGACAAGACTGAAGCACTTCTATTTTGCAACAATAAATCACGCAGTACTTTGTCTCTTCCGAAGTCAATTCAGGTAGCCAGTTCGGATATTCTGTTCACAACATCGACTAGGAATCTTGGCTACATTATTTCTGACAACATGTCTATTAACAACTTTATCAATCACATCTGTCGCTCTGCCTACACTGCCATTCGTCAGATCAGCTCAATCCGTCATTACTTAACAGTTAGTGCAACAAAAACTCTAGTCTGTGCTCTTGTACTAGCTCGTATGGATTACTGCAATTCTCTTCTGTCAGGTGCGCCAAAACAATGCATTGAAAAACTACAGAAAGTTCAAAATTCAGCTGCCAGACTGGTGCTCAAGGCAAAAAAACATGACCATGTTACTCCACTTCTTCACTCACTTCATTGGCTGCCTATACAAGCCCGTATTGATTACAAACTGGCCGTTCTCTGTCACAACTTCTTTTCGGACTCATGCCCATCGTATCTTACTGAACTTTTGTCGGTCTACTCACCCACTCGCCAGCTACGATCTTCTGCAGACACACGCGTTCTCTCTGTTCCTACGACACGCACCAAAACATTTGGTGAAAGGTCGTTCTCTTTTTGTGCAGCCAAACAATGGAATTCTCTACCATTACACATACGTAGTATTCAAACAACCAAGTCCTTCAAGACTGCACTTAAGACACATCTTTTCAACATTTATTTTCAAAATTAACGAAACAATATTTCTTGTAAATGATTAACGTAGCTTATGTATAATGTACTGTAATTTTTGTGTTTGTTATGATATGAAAGTTAATTTAATATTTATAGGTATGTTATTTCTTTCATGTAAAGCGCTGTGAGCCCAGTTCCTTACTGGGATACAGCGCTATATAAATAATCAATTTATTATTATTATTATTATTTATTTATATTTCTCAATATTGTTAAAAATTTGAATGGACTATAAAATATTAAACATTTACTAAAATAGACAGTTTGGGGCCCCCTGCCCCGTGGGAATGAAAATTAGGAGTTCAGTGTCCTATCGTAATAGAATATAGACCCTTGATTTTTTATATACTCAAATGGGTCAAGATACATTAATTTTCTCAGTATTTTAATCTAATACTAATTTTTATACAGCTAATATCAGAAAAAAACGACATTTAGGGGCCCGTGGGCCCATTCGGTGAAAGATGTAAATTTCAAAAACCTTTTCATTTTAATTAATTTTCTCTCATAGATATATTCCTCAAGATCGTGAAAAATTGAAAAATTGAGTGGGGTAAAATACATTAAACGTATCCGAGGAGAAGACATTTGCGGTCCTTGGCCCCGTAGGAATGGACATTTGAAGTTATGTGCCTACAGTATTTTAATATGGGCTACCAACTTTTTGTATTCAAATTTTGGTTAAGATCCATTCATTTACTCAGTAGCTAACGCATAAACTAATTTTTATATATCATATATAACCAAAAAAGACATTAAGGGCCCCGGGGCCTATTCTGTGCAAGATATAAAGTTCAAAACCCGTGTTCATTTCAATTTGTATAATAATTGATACATGTGTCATAATTTGTCAAGATTTTTAATGACTGAATGGTGAATAAAATCTTAAACGTTTAAGAAATGGAACTTTTTGGGCCCCCAGCCCCAAATGAATGATTATTAAGAGTTCAGTGCAGTATAGTATTTTAATATTGGATATCAAGTTGTCATAATCAAAGTTTGGTTAAGATCCAACAATTTACACAGTAGCTAGCGCTTAAACTAATTTTTATATAGCTCATATAAGCAAAAATGACATTATGGGCCCCCGGTGCCCCATGAGTGTTAAATTTAGAAAAAAAAGTTGCCAGTTACCATCCCAGGTAGGTACGTAACAGTCTCCAAAAATTTCGTGACGATTGGATGAATGGTTTAGTCAGTTATAAAGGACATGCACACACACACATACACACACACACAGACATACTTAGATTTTTATATATATAGATATATATGTATAGAGATATATGTATATATATATATATATTAGGGCTGTTATCGATTAATTTAAATTTTATCGTTAACCTTTCAAAAATTAACGATTAATTAATAGATAATTTCGATTAAACCCAAAAATTGAAATTTATGATGTCATTAAACTAAACATTTCAAGGGATTTCACAAAAACAGGTAATTGAAAATTGTATTGAATACTTCCCATGTCTCACAGACATTGAAAATTAAGAATATTTTGAACTAAATTTTATGACAATGTGTTGATGCGATGTATTTGATCCTTTAAAAGAGAATTGTTTATGGCAGTGAACACAGAAAACTTTTTCACCATCTTCTACTTTGCCATCCGCAGTTAGCTTAAAAACCAAATTTCTGATCAACTTGACAGTTATATGTTTAAATTTAACTGCGCTGATGCCATGAGTATTCCGTAGATAGCGTCTGCCGGTTCACATAAAATAATAAAATAAATCATAATATTACACGGGAGAAGTTTGTACTTATAAAAATATATACATTATTATTAATAATTAATTTTTTATTAACAATTTTTTTTATAAATATTATAAATATTTTCTTTAATTTTCATCGAATTTTTATCGATTAAAATAATTTTAATCGATAAAATACTTTAACGTTATTTACGCTAAGTAATTAGAGTTACACATTTTATTGATACACACAATGGGTGTATTATTGTTATACTTATGAGCCAGATGTCAGTTCAGTACGATAAAAATTCCACAAGGTTTTGAAATATGATGGGGTAATTTTGATGGCTAATAAACAACACTTTTACTATAGAATGAATGCGGCTGGGAGAGGAATTTTCAAGGACAGAAGTAAATAGATCAAATCGTCTTCTGCCAGGCATTTTCATTTTATTTTAGGGTCCTAATGATACATGTCCTATCTATATCTAATACATAATCGCCCTAAGTATGCGTGTGTCTCCCCGTCCAAAGGCACGTGAAAAGGTGCTCGAAAGGCGCGCAAAAAAGGCGCGCAAAGAAGGCGCGCAAAGAAGGCGCGCAAAATTATTATAAATAAATTAAAAATGTTCGCCGTAAAAAAAATATTATATGACGGCATTGTTTTAGCTAGAACGTCAATTACCGAAACAACGCACGAACCTGTGACGTCAGCATTTGTGTACACACAAACACATATTTGTGTTGAGTCTAATATCGGCCACCAGCCTATGCGTGTGTGTGTCTTCGTTATAAATCATGATGTAAGTCACCAACAACCGGTTGCTGTCGGTTCTTCGGTTCTTGACCCACTGCCAACTGCATTGCTGAGCCGCATTCAAGGTACGACACCGTTCTCCTACGCCTGTACCCATAGTCAATGTCACGTTCGCATTGCTTTACTATTTCTTCTTCAACTCCACAAATTTACAAACATTCGTGTGTTGCCACGAGACAACTATGCCTCGAAAGAGAGCATTCGATGTAGCCGAAATTTCCGATAGAAAACGTCGCAGAAACGAACATAACAGGAATCGAAGAAGAACAGATACGCACGAGGAGGCATCCCGGCGACGAGAAACGTGAAACCAACGCGAAAGCCTTTTTTGGGTTCCACATGCACAAGCAGTCTCATGCAATTATCAGACTCCAAGTTCATCTCCCTGGCGAGCAATCAGTAGTTTTTACTACTGATAACGTTGAGGCTGCAGCACAGAACGCAGCTTCGAGAGACACTACTTTAACGGCATGGTTCAAACTAAATCAACAATACCAGATGGCTACAGGTATACTATACACACTGACATACCTGAACATTATGTTTTTCACGAGAGGACCAGAACATGGCAGAGAAGGCAAAGGGGTGCTGACAGAATAATTGGTCGTATGTACTCTGTCAGTTTAGCGTCAGACATTCAGCGCTTCTGCTTGCGCTTACTTCTCCTTCATGTGCCAGGTGCAAACTTCCTTTGAGGACCTTCGGACCGTCCATGGTATTACATATCCAACATTCAAGGAAGCTGCACAACACCGAGGCCTCTTCAATGACGAGCAGGTCTGGGATATGACGTTACATGATGCAGTTGCCGAAAAGAGACCCGCTCTCCTACGGGAATTATTTGCACATATGTGCCTGCTCGCATCTCCTTCAAATATTCCACAATTGTTCCAGAAATATAAAGAATACTTTTATGAAGATTTTACGTTGCAGTTTCATCACGAAGTGAATTGCAAACACTGCCTCAATTTGGCCCTTACTGATATTCAATTGATCTTTATTGCCAATAGGAAAACCTGCGAGAATTTTGGTTTACCAGTTCCACCAAGTCACGTGGAAGACATACAGGACAGCGTTTTTGATCCGGTCCAACAGCTCAGCAAAGCAACAGACATGGTACGGAGTCTCAATGAACAGCAGAGACACGCATTTGATGAAATTATCACAGCCGCAGCCAATGATCATCTTCCTCATAGGTGTTACTTTCTTGACGGACCTGGTGGCAGTGGTAAAACATATTTGTACACAACCTTGCTTGCATCCTTTAGAGGGGAACAGAAGATTGCTTTAGCTACTGCATCAACTGGAATCGCGGCCAATTTACTGTAAAGTGGTCGAACGTATCATTCCCAATTTCAACTTCCCGTCCCAATTATCGACACCTCAACCTCCAGAATGAGAATGACCTCCTCCGATGCTGACATTCTCCGAAGAGCCACAATAATCATTTGGGATGAATCCACGATGGCCTCTAAGGACGCATTGAAATGCGTGAATAAACTCTTACAAGATATCATGCAAAATGACAAACCTTTCGGTGGAAAAACCATTCTCTTGGGTGGGGACTTCAGACAAACCTTGCCCGTTGTTGCTCATGGAACCAGGGCCGCCATTGTCGAAGCGAGTATTAAGTTTACCGATCTTTGGTCTAAATTTACAATTCTCACATTGACAAGTAATGTGCGATCTATTGATCCAGAATTTACGTCTTGGTTAATTGAGCTAGGCAATGGAACATTAACCAATGAACATGGATTGGACGAGAATATGTTTGAAGTTCCAGCCCATATGGTCTGCACAGGATCTATTGTTTCCGAAATCTTCGGTGAACGACTTCTAGCCAGAGATGCGGAAGAATTTGTAAATAAGGCTATTCTCTGCCCTACAAATGCCGATGTGGACCTTATCAATAGTCAGGTTCTGCATTTACTTGAAGGAGAACCCAGGACATACTTAAGTTCCGACTCCATCGACGACTGCACGCCAGATGATGAAAACAATTATCCCGTGGAATTTCTACATCAATTGGCACCTTCGGAATGCCGCTTCATCAATTAACATTAAAAGTCGGAGCAATTATAATTCTTCTTCGCAATTTGAACACCAAACGAGGTCTATGCAACGGCACCAGATTGGTGGTTAGGGACCTCAAACCCAACCTCATCATCGCTGAACTTCTGTCCGGAAGTGACAAAGGTCGCACTCTATTCATTCCACGCGTGGACATTGCCCCGACAACCACAGACTTGCCTTTCGTTCTACGGAGAAGGCAATTCCCTGTGAAGTTAGCTTTCGCAATGACCATAAACAAATCGCAGGGCCAGACACTGGATAAGGTCGGTATCTACCTACCACAACCTGTGTTTAGCCACGGGCAATTATACGTTGCTTTCTCCCGTGTACGCAGATCAGCAGATGTCAAGGTCCATGTGGCAGATGGTCCTAAACAAGGGAAACTGCTCCACGACAGCTCCACCTGCTACACTAAAAATGTGGTGTACAAGGAGATCTTTCATATTTAGCTGTTCATATCGTATTGTGTTCATGGCAATAAAAGATAAAAGTTCTTTTCTATTTCAGTATTTCGTACATCTCTTTGTTATTTATTTTCATATCGTATTGTGTTCATGGCAATATAGGCCAAATGTTATTTTCTATTACAGTATTTCATACATTTCTTTGTTATTTCTGTTCATATCGTATTCTGTTCATGGCAATAAAGGCCACGTGGTTTTTTCTATTGCAGTATTTGGTATATTTCTTTGTTATCCCTTCTGTGGGATTTCGTTCTGCCAGCTTCAGCAGGCTTTTGAACTAGT